>JASEVX010000004.1:127303997-127562287 GCA_031761405.1 Serripes groenlandicus | reverse complement strand
TTGAGCAATTTCTTCTTTTGTCATTATGTTTTCAAAAAAAGCTTGTCTGCTGAAGAGGCGTCAGAAAAGCGTCTATATGAGGGAAAGGGTTAACCCTTACCCACATACAACAAATATGCAGCAGACGACTTTGAAAACATCTAGGCAAAACTAGATAACATCTCTATAAATGAAAAGTATGATGTTTCAAAAGCCGTCTCCTGCATCAGACTGGGTGTTCAAGTGTGAAAGGGTCAACCCTTTCCCTCATGTAGACGCTTTCTGACGCCTCTGCAGCAGACGGCTTTTTGAAGACATAGTGACAAAAGAAGAAATTGCTCAAAACGAGCAATTTCTCCTCCACAATGTTTTCCACTTTTAGTTATAGGTTATCCATTGAATTATAGAGATTTTCTGTTTTATGACAAAATATGTTCGAAGTCGTCTGCTGCAGAATTGTCTTATGAGGGAAAGGGTTAAGACTGGGTATAGCAATCCATGACAACAAGACAGGAATGTACCCCAGAGCATTCATGCCACAGGATGTCCATGATTATAAGTCAGTTTATTCGGTGAAATATCATTTTATTTATTTAATAACAAATCTTACTACTTTTGTCATAAATCATCCAAAGGTTTTCCATTTAAGTAATTTTTCATAAATATATATTCAAAAAGACACTACATTGGTTTTAAACGCGCCAACAAATCCCAGATCAATTCCAATGCAGTTTATCTATACCTTGAGAGTGAATCACACTCTTACTACTTTTGTCGTAAATCATCCAAAGGTTTTCCATTTAAGTAATTTTTCATAAATATATATTCAAAAAGACACTACATTGGTTTTAAACGCGCCAACAAATCCCAGATCAATTCCTATGCAGTTTATCTATACCTTGAGAGTGAATCACACACACAAACACACACACATATACTATATATATAAAATTAAAAACGAAGAAATATACAGGAACAAGAAAAAATACATAGTAAATAAGAAAAAAGACACTATATGCATTTTAAACATGCTAACTGGTTTTGTTAATTCTACTCATCTGAGGGTAACTCTAATAATATATATTTTCTTTTTCCGGTATATTTCTTCGTTTTCAATTATATATATGCCTAGGGTTGTCTGCTTTGAAAGCAATTAAGGAAAAGAATGCAACATCAGATAAACTTAAAGAACTCTGGATACATTTTAATGTTCATTGAGAATCATTGTGTGAACTTTTCAAAAATGTTTTCAAAAGTCACCTGCTGCAAAGGTGTTACTCTAAAAGGTTCCACAATTCTTAAATGACTAGACAATTGACAGTGAACATCCTGATCAGACAAGATATTTATGCAAGCTGGTCTGACTAACTTCAATGGTGAACAATTGGTGCCAAGCATACAATAACATGTACAGACTTCTATATATACAGTTGAACCAAAGTGTGCTAAAGACCACCTTGGAATAGCAATTACCTGTCTATAGTGACCATTCTTTTCGTTTTTCAAATACTCATTTTCGGTATAAATGACCCTGCAATTAAAGACCACCTGTGAACACAGACCAGATTGTTCACTTCCCGTGGATGGTCTTTAAACACAGGTTTGACTGTAAATCAGTAACCTTTCTTCCCTGTGAACTTGCTTATATATATCAGTCATTTGAAGGAGGACTTAGTTGTCATTTCTCAAAAAAGATTATCACTTTAAGCCTTGATATATCAGTCATTTGAAGGAGGACTTAGTTGTCATTTCTCAAAAAAGATTATCACTTTAAGCCTTAACCCCCCCCCCCCCCCCCCCCCCCCCCCCCTTTCCCAAAAACAATAAATCTATAAATCTGCAGCAGACTACTTAGAAAATATCAAGTCCAAAATATAGAAAATCTCTATAAATGATAGTATGATTAATGAAAAGAGTGAAATCATCATTGTTGCAAATGATGAAATTGCCCATGATGAGCAACAATGATTTCAAAGGTCGTCTACTGTGCGTTCTGTTTATCGTCTCTAAAAACTAAACATTACTGAAGTCAATGGAATCAAAATAAGGCAAGGAGCAGTACGATTTCATGTTAACTGATCTTAATATCAGATATGAAGGTGAGAAAAACATGCAGCCAGTTCATTGTCTTGAACCTGGGACCTCTCGCTTTCAGGGCGAGTACAAATAACAATTTTAGTTTTATTACGAGGGATCTGATTGATTGAACTGCATCCAATCAGAAACAATATTTTTGCTATCTGTGTCAAAACGGCGAAATGGCAGTGAAATATCCCGCGGGTTATGTTGAAGCATTGTGTAGTCAACAACTGTGGGTGTCGGACGATGCTGTGAGACGAGTGACATTCAGTACTCTTACAATGGGCAGTCTACTTGTATAGTTAGACAGAGACAGGTGAGAGGTGGGGTCCAGGGGTCTTAAGTCAGGGCCAACAGGTCATACTTTATGTGTCTTATAATAAACTTATAATTTTGAACCAACACTGATGTATTTGTCTTTTTACTCCATACCCTTATTAGTCGCCGGGCAGAAGCCCGCGACTTCTATTTTTAATAGGTTTTCGGAAATCACATGGGAGGGCGGCTTATTATTAGAAAGAAACAAATCTAGATGATTTGAACATATTACAATTGTGGTTGTTTACGAACACTAATAAATGACACATCTAAAATGAAATAAATATTCCGATTTTTTAATGTTTGCAGTTTTTTTTATTTCACTCGCATTTAAGTTTTTTGTCTTATTTACGAAGACAAAAGTGGTCCCTTCAAGACGTGAACCAACACCCCCTAATGCAGACTCTTATGTGTCATCATTGAGGTCAATTTCGGATTCTCCTTTTAATAGCAATTTTAACTTTAAGAGATGTCTTGATTTGTGTAGAATTCATTTAATAATGTTAATCCATGAATATCTAAAGTAGGAACTGTTTCTAAGCTAAATATAGACCCTATTCTGTTGTGTAGTTTCGTGACCTTTAACATCGATTTTCGCGCATGCGCATTTCGATATGAAAAAGCGAGTGATATTATTTTATTTTAGACAAGTACAAGACGAATGTTTGACACAAAGCGTCAAAGAGAAGCCGCAATATTTCGTTGTACATGTAGAAATAAGAAAAAAAGAACATTTTTAAATCCACAAACAATAGAACAATTTAAACTGTAGACGGTAATGCTGATATATTTCTCCTTTTGAAGACTTTTGTTTTCTTCAAATTACCTCCCTTTAAAGCAATACCAGGATATTTACCTTGTGATTCGAATAAGATTGACAAACATTGAAATTATATGAATGAATACTATTATTTAAATAAGTAACAACAGCAAAATTAAATTTAAGCCAAGATAAATGTGTACACATTTCGTTAATTTTTTATAGATACCCTAATGTATAGGTATGAATATAAAATTTATAAGCAAATGTTTTCATTTCAACGTTCCTAATGTTTGAATAGACTAAGGAAAGTCAAGAATACATAAATAAATCAATGCAGTCTTTTCCGGCGACATTGATGCCTTGCATCAACTTTCTCTTGTTGTTCTTTGTACAGATCCCTGTATGTTATATGCTGAAACGGCGCCTGTATATAATTCACAAATGAATATTAATACCACTGATATTCAATTTAAGCCAATCAGATCAATTAATTGGGGTTTAACAGAGTTTTCTACAATGTTTCATTCATATCACAGCAGCCATTTCAACTATCCATGTGTTTTCTGGCTTTCTCATACCAGTACTCCACACAACAGACTCTCTATGCATTTTGCTGCTTTTCCACATAGATTGTAAGCCCATTGGTGGAAGACAAATGACGCTTAATTGTCACATTGTCTTTTTGAAAACGTCAGAAAAGATGTTGGCCGAGTTCAAACTCACAACATCCGGATTGACAGCCCCTGTTGCGACCGACTGAGCTTCAGGGGCTCTGCTAGGCAATCTGAAACAGTGTTACACAGAAATTTAGAACATTCTTCAAATTTAGAATCTGATGAATTAAGAAATATTGATGAATATGGACCACAGTGATGCCATGGGACCCATTCTGGGAGATGTGGCGGCCTCATTTGATTGTTCTGTTAGAGTATATTGCAGCACTCTTACGCAGCAATATTACAGGACTTGTTGTAATTTCTCCCCTCGGATATATATCTGTCACTATTGATTACAAGTCAAATGCAGTCCTACAGCAAGTATTTCCTATTAAACCCTTTGTCTTGGTGGGACTTGCCCTTCAAACACAGACACTTTGATAGCATTCTGGCAGAGTCATAGACAAGTGAAGTAAAGAGGTCTATCTTCAACAATATGAGCCGTCCCGCGAGAAAACCAACATTATGGACTCTCCATAAAGTATCGACCCGGTTCAGCCAGCCTAAGCATATGCCATGCAGGCCTACTCGGATAGACACTTTTCGCCTCCTGTGGATTTTCTGTTTTAGGAATCATTACTCTTTACCTCTATCCCCCTGAGATGGAATGTGTCAGCTTGGATCAGTCTGTGTGGACTGCGCAGGCTGGTCTTGGTCGATACATAACGCAGAGGCCATAATGTTGGTTTTCTCGCGGGACGGCTCATAACTCCTTAAATATTACCTCACTTGACCCTATATTGTGGATGCTCAACAGAATCATCTGACTAAATGATTATTTTGAGTACCCAGAACATAGGGTTTGAGGTTTAAATAAGGATTTTGAAGTATGAAATAGGCACCATATCTATAGAGCTTTAGCATTGTGTCACTGAAGGTCTTTGATCAAATTGGTGAGCCATCAATATCCTTTTCCAAAAATGTTTTCTACTCATCAACAAAATCATGCTACTTTACAAGAAGTTGTATATTTATCTGAAGCATAATTATTTATGACTATTATGCCTCTCCCACATAAAACAAATCTGCAGCAGAGGACTTTGCAAACATATGGAACTAGAAATATCACTGAAGATGATAAATACCCCCAAAACAGCACCTTGACTCAAAATATGGTTTACGACCGACCAACAAAAGGGCCATAACTCTGTAAACAAGAAAAAGTAATAAAGGGCAATAACTCTGTATTTAGATTAAATAGAGTTATGGTTTCTGTACACTGCACTTTCTCTCAATGTGTTGTATCATCCTATGAAGTTTTATTAAATTCCAACAATTAGTTTTAAAGTTATGCTCCGGACAAGACTCTACGAATATGAAAAAGTAACAAACGGCAATAACTCTGTCATTATGTAAAGTAGAGTTATGTTTCTTGTACACTGCACTTCCTCTGATTATGCTCTACCATTATATGTAGTTTTATTAGATTCCATCTATTAGTTATTAAGTAATTCTACGGACAAGAAAAAGTAACAAAGGGCAATAACTCTGTATTTAGATAAAATAGAGTTATGGTTCCTGTACACCGCACTTCCTCTCAATGTGTTGTATCATCCTATGAAGTTTAATTAAATTCCAACAATTTGTTTTAAAGTTATGCTCTGGACAAGACTCTACGAATAAGAAAAAGTAACAAAGGGCAATAACTCTGTAATTATGTAAATTAGAGTTATGGTTCTTGTACACTGCACTTCCTCTGATTATGCTCTACCATTGTATGCAGTTTTATTAGATTCCATCTGTTAGTTATTAAGTAATTCTCCGGACAAGAAAAAGTAACAAAGGGCAATAACTCGGTATTTAGATTAAATAGAGTTATGGTTCCTGTACACTGCACTTCCTCTCAATGTGTGGTATCATCCTATGAAGTTTTAATAAATTCCAAGAATCAGTTTTAAAGTTATGCTCTGGACAAGACTCTACGAATAAGAAAAAGTAACAAAGGGCAATAACTCTGTAATTATGTAAATTAGAGTTATGGTTCTTGTACACTGCACTTCCTCTGATTATGCTCTACCATTGTATGCAGTTTTATTAGATTCCATCTGTTAGTTATTAAGTAATTCTCCGGACAAGAAAAAGTAACAAAGGGCAATAACTCTTTATTTAGATTAAATAGAGTTATGGTTCCTATACACTGCACTTCCTCTCAATGTGTTGTATCATCCTATGAAGTTTTATTAAATTCCAACAATTAGTTTTAAAGTTATGCTCCGGACAAGACTCTACGAATAAGAAAAAGTAACAAAGGGCAATAACTTTGTATTTAGATAAAATAGAGTTATGGTTCCTGTACACCGCATTTCCTCTCAATGTGTTGTATCATCCTATGAAGTTTCGTTCAAATCCTATGTTGCATTGTTAAGATATGGTCCGGACAAAATATGGCTTCCGACCGACCGACCGACCGACCGACATACCGACCGACCGACCGACCGACCGACCGACCGACACAGTGACTCCTATATACCCCCCCAAAACTTTGTTTTTTGGGGGTATAAAAACATAAATATCTTTATAAACGAAACTAGAACTATCACTGAAGATGATAATTACCCCCTAAACAGCACCTTGACCTACACCATAACTTAATAAGTAAAAGGGCCATAACTCTGTGAAATAACATGCAATTGTAACCCCTTTAGGATATGCACATCTCCTCTTGGTATAGAAGCTTCATGTAAAATTTATTGAATTTTGTAAGAAATAGGCCGGACACAATACGGCTTCCGATCGACCGACCAACCGACAGACAGCCTGACACAGTGACTCCTATATACCCCCTCTTCTTCGAAGGGGGTATAATTATAATTATTAAATTGAGTGGAAAACATAAGATAGTAAGAGGAGAAATTGATCATTATAAGGCTTAAAGCAAACTACATTTTGCCATACAGGTTTCATAAATCATCTGCTGCAATTATGCAGCAAAATGTGTCTGCATGTGTGAATGGCTAAAATGCCATATCAGTTTAACCTACATACAGATACTTTCTGATGACTCTGTTGCAGAAGATTTTAGAAAACATTGTGACGAAAGGAGAAATTTCTCACAATTCTTTCAACTCTTTTCAACAATAAACATATATCTTATGGAGAGATATTTAACATTTTTGGCTAGATATTTTTAACCCTTTCCCACATACAACAAATCTGCAGCAGATGACTTTGAATAAGATCATGCAAAAACATGGAAAATCTCTATAAACGAAAGTGTACGTAATTACTGGAAAAAGTTGAAAACATTGTGTCAACAAGGTGAAATTGCTAGTTTTGAGCAATTTCTCCTTTTGTCACAATGTTTTCAAAAGGTCGTCTGCCACAGATGCATCGGAATGTGTCTACAAGTGGGTAAAGGTTAATTAAGGTCATCTGCTGCATACTTGCTGTATTTAGTATAGGGTTAACCCTTTCCCTCATACTGCAATTCTGCAGCAGACGACTTTAAACATGTTTTGTCAAAAAATAGAAAGTCTCTATAATTGAATGGATAACCTATGACAATAAGTGGAAAACATTGTGGCAAAAGGAGAAATTGCACGTTTTGTGCAATTTCTTCTTTTGTCACGATGTTTTCAAAAAGCCATCTGCTGCAGAGGCGTCCGAAAGCGTCTATATGAGGGAAAGGGTTAAATTAAGTAACTACTTACTCTGGATCTCGGACATCCTTTAGGGTTCGATGCAGTGAGATCTGGTCACTGACATATTGGTTGAAGGCGTTGTTCTGCCAGCCGTCGTCATATTTCTTACGTTCTTCGGGACTTAAAGTGTCCTTGTTTACGCTGACTCCTTCTCCACCCTCCCCTAGAAAAAAATAAGCATATCAATGACAGACCTGTAGGTAAGGGGGTGTCTTCATTCTCTTAACACTTTGCCTCATACAGACACTTTCCGATGCCTCTGCCTCACACCAGTACTCTAGTCACAACAATCTTCCCAAGCAACTGGTTGCTTTTCCACGTAGACTTTTGTTCAAATGAAGTATCCCAGTACATTTTTGTGTAAATTGGTTACCTTCGTTTACACAAAATAGTTGAGAGATGCTCCTTTGGTTTTATATTTTGTGCTCGCTGTAATTAAATTCCCCTTGGAAGGGAAAAACTCAAACTATACCATCAGACATGCAAGTTTTCTTTGTTTTTTTCCTATTCTATTTCCAAACAATTATGCTCCACTGAAATACAAATGAATAAGCTGGAATTATTTCCGTCACACATGTTTTTGTAAACCGCTTTGGTATGCCTCTCACCCTTGCACTACATTTGATTAACCCTTTCCCACACGCAGACCCGTTGTGATGCATCCGCAGCAGATGACTTTTCAAAACAAACTCTCCTTTTGCCATAATGTTTTCAAATCAATTAAATAATTACACTTTCCTTTATAGAGCAAAATTTCCCTCAATTTGTGGAGAGGTTTTAAAGTACTTTTCTCTCATTTCAGATAGATGTTTTATAGAGTTTCCCTCATTTTGTGTAGATTTTTTATGGAGCTTTTCCCTCATTTTGTGCAGATGTTTTATAGAGCTTTTCCTTCATTTTGTGTAGATGTTTTATAAAGCTACTCCCTCATTTTGTAAACGTGTTTTATGAGGCTTTTCCCTCATTATGTGTATATGTTTTATAGTGCTTTTCCCTCATTTTGCTCCAATATTTTATAAAGCTTTACCCTCATTTTGTGTAGATGTAAATGTTTTCAAAGTCGCTTGCTGCAGATTTGTTGTTATATAGGATATAAAAAACTGATTTCCCCCTTTCCCATTATGTAGATGAGTTTTGATGCATCTGAAGCAGACAACTTAAAATTAAAACAATAGTGGTAAAAGGAGAAACTGCTCAGGGTGATAAATTTCTTATTTGCCACAATGACCTCTACTCTATTATCAATGATTAAACATTCATTAATAGAGATTTTCTGTTTTTCCTATATGCTTTAAATAGTCAATTGCTGCAGATTTGTAGTATTTGTACGTTGTTAAACTTGTCTAAAATATTTATCCAATAAGATCATGACCAAGTTCAGAAAGTTTTTCAAGCAGACATTATAATGAGCAATTGCTCCTTTTGCTACTATATTTTCAACTAAACAAGAGATGTTTGTCAAACATTATGCCCCCCCGAGGTCATCTACTGGTCACCCTCAGCCTCCATGTCAAGTTTTAGGGCCATAGGTGCAGGCAATGTGGAGTTATCACTCTGACAAGCTTTTTGCGTTCAAGGTCACTGTGACATTGATCTTTGACCCGATAACCTCAAAATAGGGGTCATCTACTGGTCACGGCCCCAGCCTCCATGTTAAGTTTTAGGGTAATGGGTGCATGCAATGTCGAGTTATCACTTGGGCAAAATTTCGCGTTCAAGGTCAGTGATCTAGACATTTGACCTCAGAGGATCTCCCAATCAATAGGGGTCATCTACTGGTCACCCCCAGCCTCAATATCAAGTTTGAGGGCCATGGGTGCGGCCAATGTTGAGCTATCACTTGGACATGCTTTTCACGTTCAGGGTCACTGTGACTTTAACCTATGACCCAATGACCTCAACATCAATAGGGGTCATCTACTGGTCACCCCCAGCCTCCATGTCAAGTTTGAAGGCCATGGGTGCAGGCAATGTCAATTTATCACTCGGACAAGCTTTTCAGGTTCAAGGCTACTGTGACCTTGACCTTCGACCCAATGACCTAAAAATCAATATGGGGTCATCTACTGGTTACCCATGTCAAGTTTGAGTGCCATGGGTTCAGGCAATGTCCAGTTATTACCCGGACAAGCTTTAATCTGCCGACAGACCGACCGACATACATGTGCAAAGCAATAT
This sequence comes from Serripes groenlandicus, assembly GCA_031761405.1. NCBI lineage: Eukaryota > Metazoa > Mollusca > Bivalvia > Cardiida > Cardiidae > Serripes > Serripes groenlandicus. Next base: position 127,552,613 of record JASEVX010000004.1, on the reverse strand, counting down.
AACCCTCTTCTTCAAAGGGGCATAATAATTATTTTAATTTTAGAGATTTACTTTAATGTTTTCAGAGACGTCCACTATAGATTAGTTGCATGATGGAAATTAATTATTAATATGATCACAGTCATGCAGAGAATAAAAACAAAATTTATGTGATGGGTGAGGCTTAATAATAATATTATTATAAGTAACCGTGCAGTCAACAAATTTCAAAAGAAGCGAACTGCCAAAGAAATTTAACCCTTTCCCACCTGCAGACATATTTTTGTGCATCCACAGCAAATGTCTTGAGAAAATATTGTGAAAAAAGAAAACTTACAATGAAGTTCTGATTGCGAAAATCAAAACTCAAATAACTCTCAACTGGATTATTTTTTTTTTATTAACCTGGGCGGGCCTCATACCACAATTTTGCAGCAGACGACTTTAAACATATTTTATAAAAAAAAAGAAAATCACTATAATTGAATGGATAACCTATGACTAAAAGTGGAAAATATTGTGGCAAAAGGAGAAATTGCTCGTTCTGAGCAATTTCTTCTTTTGTCGCTATGTTTTCAAAAAGTCGTCTGCTGCAGAGGCGTCAGAAAGTGTCTATATGAGGGAAAGGGTTAAGTATAGCTTTGTTAACACTAATCTCAAAAGCTATTTAACCCAATCCCTGCATGCAGAAATATTTTGACCCATATCCTGCACAATTGCTTACTGTTGAAAAGGGATTCAATTTGGCATTTTTATATCTTCAATTGCAGGTCGAGACATTTCAATTATCCTGCAATGGTAGTTCAAAAACACATTATCTATAGATATAATGGTGATATGTTTTATAAACCATACGCATGTCGATAAATGTATTATACCCATGTGAATTTATTTGATAGTTTTGGCTGCCATGCACGATTTGGAGTTAGCTACCAAATAGATTACCAAACTGATAATGGCAGAGTGGTGAAACTTAAGGTCAAAATGAATCATTGACTTTCATAACTAAACCTTAACCCTTTCCCTCATATAGGCGCTTTCTGACGCCTCTGCAGCAAACGGCTTTTTGAAAACAGTGACAAAAGAAGAAATTGCTCAAAACGAGCAATTTCTCCTTCTGCCACAATGTTTTCCACTTTTAGTCATAGGTTATATATCCATTTAATTATAGAGATTTTCTATTTTTTGACAAAATATGTTCAAAGTCGTCTGCTGCAGAATTGTCGTATCAGGGAAAGGGTTATAGTTTGCATCAGACAACATTTAAAGCAACATTATCCAAATATCCCACATACACGACATCAGCAATAAATAACTTTGAAAACATCTAGACAGAAATATAGATAATATATATATTTCAAAGAGGAGGTATGTTTTTGATTTAGAGTTTTTAACCATTAATTCTCCTTCTTCTACAATGTTTTCAAAAGTTTTCAATATTAAATTACAATTTCAGAAACAATTAATTAAGGCTCTAGAATATTCGTTGACCCCCCCCAGCCCACATGGAGATGCAACTTAACCCTTTCCTGCATACAACAACTCTGCAGGAGACAACTTTGAGTTTAACCCTTTCCCTCATATAGACGCTTTCTGACGCCTCTGCAGCAGACGGCTTTTTGAAAACATAGTGACAAAAGAAGAAATTGCACAAAACGTGCAATTTCTCCTTTTGCCACAATGTTTTCCACTTTTTGTCACTGGTTATCCATTCAATTGTAGAGATTTTCTATGTTTTGACAAAATACGTTCAAAGTCGTCTGCTGCAGAATTGTCGTATGAGGGAAAGGGTTAAAACACTTGGTGATAGAAGGAGAAACTGCTCGTTTTGAGCAATTTCTTCTTTTGTTGACATGTTTTCAAAAAGCTGTCTGCTGCAGAGGCGTCAGAAAGCGTCTATATGAGGGAAAGGGTTAACACATCTGCACCAGACACATTTTGAAAACATAGTTGCAAAGGGGAAATTTGCTCTTAGAAAAAGAATTGCAGCAGACGTGCAACTTTGAAACTTAACCTATACAGAAACAGGGGTCATCTCTAGATGTAATTATATTTCTTAGCCCTTTCCCTCATATAGACGCTTTCTGACGCCTCTGCAGCAGACAGCTTTTTGAAAACATAGTGACAAAAGAAGAAATTGCTCAAACCAAGCAATTTCTCCTTTTGCAACAATGTTTTCCACTTTTTGCCATAGGTTATCCATTCAATTATAGAGATTTCCCATTTTTTGACAAATTAAGTTCAAAGTCGACTGCTGCAGAATTGCCGTATGAGGGAAAGGGTTAAATAGAGTTGAACACAATTTGGCAAAATGGGAATTGCATATTGTGAGCAATTTCTCCCTAGCCTACAATGTTTTCAAACGTTGTCTGCTGCTGCATCAGAAAATGTCTGTATAAGGGAAAAGGCTACAAGATTTAAGATAATATAAGGAAGCTGCAGCTGTTTGGCCACATCTTACATCATAAAGTTCTATATTCAATTTACATCGCAATCCATACATCTCCCCCAATAATATGCTGAGAAAAATGCCCCCTCTATTAGACTCTGAGGAAGCATAATGGTAATTTGTTCCTGTGCGATTGTCAAGGCATTGACACACATTTACCAATACAGATCAATCAAAAAACATCTGGGTGTCTGACCCCACGGAAGACAGAAAACTAGACAGATATAGAAATTGAGTAAACAATTATGATTAGGCATTCAATAATGATATTAAAATTAACTCTTTCCCACATACAGACGCACATTCTGACGCCTCTGCAGCAGACTACTTTTTAAAAACAATGTGACAATAGAAGACATTGCTCTAAATGAGCAATTTCTCCTTTTGCCACAATCTTTTCTACTCTTTATTTAATTTTTGCCCAGATGTTTTCAAAGTCGTCTGCAGCAGATTTGTTGTATGTGGGAAAGGGTTAATTAAGACAATTCATGTGAAAACTAGGTGAGTTTATTTGACACTCTATAATGAGAAATTTCCCCTTTATAGCTCTTTCTTTTCAACTGAACTTTTATCACTTTTAATTAAAGATTTTCATCATAGAGATTTTCCTTTAAACATTATTGTCTAGATTTTTTTTTTTGAAGTCAGATTATGCTGGAGATTTGTTTTATGGTGGCAAGAGTTAACCCTTTCCCTCATACAGACGCTTTCTGAAGCAGACTACTTTTGAAAACATTGTGGCAAAAGAAGAAATTGCTCATGATGAGCAATTTCTCCTTTTGCCACAATATTTTTCGCTTTTAGTTATTGGTTATCCATTCAATTATAGAGATTTTCCAAATAAAATCAAAGTCGTCTGCTGCAGGATTTCTTGTATGGTGGAAAGGGTTAATGCACTAGATTCCACTATAATGTTTCAAGGACATATAATTGGATAATAAACTATTTATATTAATTTTATTATTTTTGTTTACATGGATTCAGTTCATTTTACAGAATTTATTATTTGAAATAAATTTATCCATTTATGCATAACACTTACATTATAGTAGTTGAAAAAACAATTATCAACTGCAGGGCATATTGGAACATCAGGGGTTGGGTCAAGTGAAAATGTATCATTACTTGCATTTTTTGTCAACGAAGTGAATGTCCTTCATTGAAATAATAATTGAAGCATTTCACTGTTTATGACCAATCTTCATTCTAAGGAAGGTTGACATGATACACATAACCAACTAATTTATAATTGATCATAAACAGTTATGGAAATAAGTAATCTTGCCAATCATTAGTCTTATAGTATTTATACATGTATACAGTAATTAAGGCATAGTTATAAGATTTGTGAATTCCACATACACTTTTCAAGATGTTTGTCAGAATATTTGAATTTTATTACTTGTCAATAAAACCACAAAACAGACAATTTAGGATTTGCATGCAATAGCACGTCATTTTACCTTTTCCCTGCTAAAGCCAACATTGGACACCTTTGCAGCAATCTACTTTTAAAACAATGAGAAAAGGGTTAAATTGCTGAAGACATGAGTTTTCTCTTTTTCTTGGCATCCTAATTATATCATACTTTGACAAATGTTAAAATGTAGTCCATTAATTATATTTACAAAGAATTAAGACCACAATGAAGACCACCCTCGAAATATAATATCAGCTAAACAGTTAAATTTCATTGAAATTGTTGTATAATTTCAAACTTAATTTGGAACATAAACTGAATGCTACATGTTTTAATTTATTGTAATTCTTTCCTTCCTTTTTTATAATGAAAATAACAAACTACTCATGTTTCAAAATTATATTATAATCAGCACCCTAAATGTGTCAAATTGATGCACAACAATATGCAGAACGCAAGCAAAATGCCTGTAGGTAATCTAATGAGATATTTAAAAGTGGTGTCAAGGACGAAATAATTTTGTACGAAAGACCCGATTTATAGGTAGAGAGTGTTTATTAAAAATCATATTTCTATGAAAACCAGTTTTATCTCAGTTTGTTCTTTTAATCATTTGTTTCGAACAAATAAACATCTTAAATTACCTTAATTGACTATTAATTTTTTGTAAGTGAGTGTAAAGAACGGCTCTCTGCAAAGGAGATTGATCTACACAGTCGGTATTCGCTAGTCACGTGATCAACAGTTTTAGCTTAGAAACAGTTCATATTTAAGATACACATGAATAAACACTATTAAATGAATTCTTCACAAACCAAGACATCTCTTTGAACATGAAAATAACATTCAGTAAGTTAAAATTGTTATTAAAAGGAGAATCCAACGGTTTTTTCCCCCGATATTGACACATAACAGTCTGCAGCAAGTCTAAGTTGACAGGGACTCTTTTGTCTAAGTAAATAAGACAAAAAAACATAAATACGAGTCAAAATAAAGAAACTGCAAATACTTAAAACATCGGAATATTTATTTCATTTTAGATGTGTCATAACTTAGTGTTTTTAAACAAACGCAATTGTAATAATTGTTCAAGTCATTTAAATTTGTTTTTTTCTAATAATAACTCGTCCTCCCATGTCATTTCCGAAAAGCTAATGAATACTGCTTTACAAGAGAAAGTTGATGCAAGGCATCAATGTCGCCGGAAAAGACTGCATTGATTTATTTATGTATTCTTGACTTTCCTTAGTCTATTCAAACATTAAGAACGTTGAAATGAAAACATTTACTTATAAATTTTATATTCACCTATACATTAGGGTATCTATAAAAAATTAACGAAATGTGTACACATTTATCTTGGCTTAAATTTAATTTTGCTGTTGTTACTTATTTAAATAATAGTATTCATTCATATAATTTCAATGTTTGTCAATCTTATTCGAATCACAAGGTAAATATCCTGGTATTGCTTTAAAGGGAGGTAATTTGAAGAAAACAAAAGTCTTCAAAAGGAGAAATATATCAGCATTACCGTCTACAGTTTAAATTGTTCTATTGTTTGTGGATTTAAAAATGTTCTTTTTTTCTTATTTCTACATGTACAACGAAATATTGCGGCGTCAAACATTCGTCTTGTACTTGTCTAAAATAAAATAATATCACTCGCTTTTTCATATCGAAATGCGCATGCGCGAAAATCGATGTTAAAGGTCACGAACCTACACAACAGAATAGGGTCTATATTTAGCTTAGAAACAGTTCCTACTTTAGATATTCATGGATTAACATTATTAAATGAATTCTACACAAATCAAGACATCTCTTTGAACATGAAAACAACATTTAGTAAGTTAAAATTGCTATTAAAAGGAGAATCCGAAATTGACCTCAATGATGACACATAAGAGTCTGCATTAGGGGGTGTTGGTTCACGTCTTGAAGGGACCACTTTTGTCTTCGTAAATAAGACAAAAAACTTAAATGCGAGTGAAATAAAAAAAAATGCAAACATTAAAAAATCGGATTATTTATTTCATTTTAGATGTGTCATTTATTAGTGTTCGTAAACAACCACAATTGTAATATGTTCAAATCATCTAGATTTGTTTCTTTCTAATAATAAGCCGCCCTCCCATGTGATTTCCGAAAAGCTATTAAAAATAGAAGTCGCGGGCTTCTGCCCGGCGACTAATAATTCCTCAAGGAATACTGCTTTATAATTCCTCAAGGTGCGTATAGGTCACACAATGTGCTTTAATAGCGGCAAACCTTTCCCACATGCAGACACATCTAAAGGCCCTGCAGGAATCCACTTTTAAATACAATTAGGAAAAAGGAGAAATTGCTCATGATCGGTATATTTCTCCCTTTGTCTCTAAGTTTTCAAATCTATTCAAGTATAAAACTTTAATATTTTTGCTTAATTTTGTTTTAAAACGTTCAGCTGTTCTGCTGCATATTTGCTTCACATGGGAAAGGTTAACCCTTTCCAACCTGCAGACGCATGTTGACGCAATAGCGGCAGACAACTTTTGAAAACATTGTGGCCGAAGGTGTAATTGCTCATGATGTTTTCAACTTTATTTTAGGATTAAGCTATCTTTTATGGAGATATTCAGGTTTTTGTCACCCATGTTTTCAAAGTCGTCTGCTGCAGATGTGTTATATGTGGGAAAGGGTTAAATGGAGACATTTCTCAATGTTCTTGTTCCTATTTCATCCCTGTTATTGGTAGGACACAGTGACCAGTCTGGTCAAATAAATGACCACAGATGACCACATAGATCAATCTCCTAAATGACCGCCAGTCCAGCAAACTGACATGTCCCATCAGACGGTTCCCTGTTTCCCAATGTCAGATAATAAACCAATTAAGCTGCCTGCAGGATACCGTAATCTACCTATCTCACCATTATTTCAGGAGACTGTGTAAATTAGGAAGTGATATGTATGGAAGAGAAACTGAGCAATGCTTGTTGCAATCCACTCATTCTGATATTCCTTTAACCCTTATTAAACTTTCGATGAAGAAGTTTTTTTTAATTTTTCACTTGGCAATAAGGCAAAACAGCCTCACTCCCTGGTAGCCATACTTTTTAACCAATCAGCATGGCTTGAAGGAATCGGATAGAGGGTCACCCAATTAAGGCACATCCCTACAAAATTATTTGGAAATCAGCAAGATACTTTCGGAGGAGAAGATTTTTAAAGTTTTCACTATATAGCCATATAAGGCAAAAACAGCCCAGCCCACTGGGAGCTACGTTTTTCTACCATTCAACATGGCTTGAAGGAATTTGATAGAGGGTCACCCAAGGAACATTTCTACAACATTATTTGGAAATCCGACAGATGCTTTTGGAGAAAAATATTTTTAAAGTTTCACTTAAGCCATGAAATTTTTTAACAAAACATCCCGTACCCTGGTGGCCATGTTTTTTCGAACAATCAACATGGCTTAACAGAATCTGATGGAAGTTCACCCAAGCACCTTTTCTATTGTTTTTGAAAATTGGCCAACTGCATGGTTTGAGAGAAGATTTTTTTTCTTTCAGTGCACAACAGCTGCCAATAAAACCAGAATTCTTCATGGATCAAACAAATTTGAAGGAGTTTTAGTGAGGACATTGAGAGGATGCTTAACAGAGAAGATGTTGACGTACAATGGACAAAGGGCGATCACAATAACTGACCTTGAGCACTGCATGCTCAGACAGGTGAGCTTAACAATTTTATATTCAAAAAATATTACGGGAATTAATTGTATTCCTTAATTGTTTTTAACTTCGCATCAAAACTATATAATCTATTGTACATATATTCCAACGTTTTCGTCAGATGTTTTCAAAGAAGTATGTAGGCTTTAAAAATATCCTTTATAATTAAATGACTAAACCACTAGACCATCATGACAAGTCAATCTTAATCAAAATCTGTAACTTTTTGACATGTCTGACAGGAACTGTCTACATATATAGTCTACATATATAGTTACTTCAAAAGTCGGTGAAAATGTACTTACATAATCCATTGATAGAATTTATAATCAATAAAAATCCTTTTATACATTGTGAGTTTTAAATCCCTAAAGATGGCCCTAAATAGATCACCTGAGTGATATGGCAGTGAGTCACTGCTATAATGTCCGAAGGAATTGTTTATCAAAATCAAGAAAGAGATTGCAAGGAGATTCTGTAAATGAAATAGCACATCAGGAGAGAATATATATTTGTAATAAGGCATTCTAAATAAACTGCAGCAAGATAATTGATTGATTGATGGATTGTGGTTAAACACTGTTTTCAACAATATTATAGTCATATCATAGCAATCAGTTAAGCTACCAATGTGTTTCATATACAAACAAGAAATAGGCCAGACAAAATATGGCTTCCGACGGACAGACAGACAGTCCAACACAGTGACGACTCCTATATATCCCCTAAGGGGTATAATTATATCTCCAAGTAATGAAGTTGTACCAGTTCTTGAACCAGGACATATATCTTTCAGGTTGATGGGCAACAAAGCATTATTAATTGGCTGATGATTAACCCTTTCCCTCATATAGACACTTTCTGACGCCTCTGCAGCAGACGGCTTTTTGAAAAATAGTGACAAAAGAAGAAATTGCTCAAAACAAGCAATTTCTCCTTTTGCCACAATGTTTTCCACTTTTAGTCAATATATAGGTTATCCATTCAATTATAGAAATTTTCCATTTTTTGAAAAACATGTTCAAAGTCGTCTGCTGCAGAATTGTCGTGTGAGGGAAAGGGTTAACTTTTTGAATTTTTTATCAAAAACATGCAAAAGCAGCGCATGTTGGAAATGAATGACTCACTGACAAAGTCTATACGCACATGTTTAAGAGGGAAATGGTTAATGTTTATGACCCTGTCAGACAGATATTTCTTGAATTTTGAATAACAAATGAAAACTTTTCTTCAAAACATGATGCAATTCTTTTCAGCATAATATAATTTGACTTTACCTTTTTTTTTCAATTCTGTAACACATATTTACAGTAATAAATACCATATAAAAGTGAAAATTAAAATTGACAGGAAAATAAAAGTAAATCATCACATAAACCAGATCTAATCCTATTTTCCAATCTTGCCCATCTAATATATCCCAGACTACATATATCAAGATCAGATAACTCTAACACAAATAGATCCAATCCCGGACTCCAGGCTTCGCTCATTTTTCATTTAGGAAGAAGATTATACAATATATCTACATACCAGACATTGAGAAAATTCTCGACAAATTGGAATTTGGTAAAATTGGTTTAATTAAAATCTTGCCAACCAATCTAAAACAACGTATTGATAATATTTCATAAGAGCTGCGCTATATAAAAATCTACTTATGCAACGAGTGCAGAACCAGATCAACCTTAGCTTCAGCACAATTTCACCTGACTCTGCACATTATGCTTGCTAATCAGTCACAAATGGTTTATATGAGTGCAGGTACTCTGATGAAACCAACTTCAACCCTTTTCCCCATACAGACACTTTCTGATGCCTCTGCAGCAGATGACTTTTGAAATCATTTTGGCAAAAGAAGAAATTGCTAAGGATTACCTGCATGATAGAAGTTTCTTGAACCTCTGTAAAACATTTTTTTGAACTGTATATTTTGTTTGTCTCTCTTTCACCTTACACCTGATAAACTTGGATAGAATCTTCTGATTTAAAAATATGCAAGAAAAATATCTTGAAAATTAATCATGAAATATCTTTTGATACAGAGTTAACCCTTTCCCTCATATAGACGCTTTCTGACGCCTCTGCAGCAGACGGCTTTTTGAAAACATAGTGACAAAAGAAGAAATTGCACAAAACGTGCAATTTCTCCTTTTGCCACAATGTTTTCCACTTTTTGTCATAGGTTATCCATTCAACTATGGAGATTTTCTATGTTTTGACAAAATAAGTTCAAAGTCGTCTGCTGCAGAATTGTCGTATGAGGGAAAGGGTTAAGTCTATTGTGGGAAATTGGGAAATACAGTCAGACTTGTGTTAGAGTCACCTCTAGCTGTTAAGCAGCCATTTGAAGATTATAACCAAAACAACATTTTCTTCAATAAATTACCCTTTCAGCAGCCACATTTTGACTCCCCTGGGTGACTGCTTAGAGAAGCTTGACTGTAGATCATTCTGAGCAATTTTTTCCCTTTCCAAAATGTTTTCCAAAGGTGTTGACTGTGTAATTTAGATGTCAACTGTATCAAAGACAGAAGAGATACCCAAAAGTCTATTCTGTACTGAGAAAATATAAACATTTAGATCCCTCTCGTATAGGCATTTGCCAGGAAAATTCTAGGACAAAAAATCAGAGAATCTGATTTGACATATGCTCTCGTAACATCATTAAATGAAATTGTTTCCTCACGTTTCTCAGAATTATTTCTAACTCAATGAGATTTGAGGCGGGGGTAAAACGATAATGACGGAACAATTCACACAAATTTTAACACTCCAATAATTTTAGCACTTTTTCGATGATAACTCTCTAGGACATTCAAAGCCTTCTTCTCTACTTTCAGTAGTAGTAATGGCTCTGTTAGATCAGGGTTCAGTTAGCATTAAGACTGACTGACTGGTGTCAGCATAAATGGACGAGTAAGACTGGTACGTAACCCAGGAAATGCTGTGATATAACGGAAACAATTGTTGAAAGCGGCGTAAAATACCAAACAATCAGTCAATCTCTTCTTTCAGACATTCAAACATCAATCAGCCATATATTGACCTCTCAGATTCATTATAAATTAACCCTTTCTCAAAAACAACAAATCTGCAGCAGACAAATTTGAGAACATCTAATCAAAATTAAAGGACATCTCAATGAGTGAACATGTAAATATCAAAGACGGTTGTATGATGTATCATAATAAGCAATTGCTTCTTCTGCGGCAATGTTTCACAAATTGTCTGCAAGTAGGAAAGTGTTTGTCATTGGACTTTTTATATTACTTTTCCAAATTGAACAAGAAACATAAATGATGCCCTTAAATCAGGGGTAACAATCATATAACTACTAGTGCTTAGAAAGCAGACGGCTTTAACCCTTTCCCTCATACGACAATTCTGCAGCAGACGACTTTGAACGTATTTTGTCAAAACATAGAAAATCTCCATAATTGAATGGATAACCTATGACAAAAAGTGGAAAACATTGTGGCAAAAGGAGAAATTGCTTGTTTTGAGCAATTTCTTCTTTTGTCACTATGTTTTCAAAAATACTTCTGCTGCAAAGGCGTCAGAAAGCGTCTATATGAGGGAAAGGGTTAAAAACATCTACGTTATAATATGAAGAATCTCTTTGAATGAAAGAAAACTGTTATTGAAAATAGTTGAAAAATCATTGAGGCAAAAAGGAAAAAAATATTTATAAAGAGCAATTTCTCCGTTTGCCACAGTGTCTTCATAAGTGGTCTGCAGCAGAGGCATCCAAATGCATCTACACGTAGGAAAGGGTTAACTTGATGATTCTTTATCCCATTACTTCGTTTTGAGCAATTTCATCTTTTATTGCAATATTTTCACCTTTTACCTCAATGTTTTCAACTTTATTTAAAAATTAAGCTATATTTCATGGAGATTTTCAGGTTTTTGTCACTCTATTTTCAGTTGTCTGCTGCAGATTCGTTTTGAGCAATTTCACCTTTAATTGCAATGTTTTCAAAAGTCGTCTGCAACAGCAGGCGTCAAATGTGTGAAGTAATGGGATACAATTTCTACTTACCAGGTGCATTAGAATCTTGAAAGTATTTCAATGACTCGTCATAATCTTTTGGAACAACCCTCTCAGCGCCGTCATGTGAATCGCTAATCTTGATGACTGAATACTTCTCGATTCCTTTATCATGGTTTTGAGGTTTTTTGGCATCACCAAAAGGATTAAATGGTTGAACCATTTCATTTATTTTATTTATCGGGTTTTGGAACCTATTGAACATTCCTGGATTATTGTGTTCTGCCTCACGTTTTATCACATTTTCAGCTGCTATAGGTCTGTCGATATTTGGTTTTGATTTGTCCTGGTCCGCATTTTGAAAGCTTAGAAATATCACAATAATTAACCATAGAGTTGGAATGCCTAGGAGCAATTTAAATATAAGACTTCTTTTCCGCCGAAATAAGCTCGCCATTTTTATGAGTTATCTTGCAGTTCTGATTTACAGAAATAGCGGATATCACTGTTCAGTTTATCACAGATATCATCTAATCAGTTTGGTTTGAATCACATCTGTATTCCCATAATGGCTTTAATCTACACACTGTGATCTGAAAGGAATAAAAAAAGAGATATATCACATAATTATTTAATAAAATAACATTTAAAGAGGCATGTGACACATGAATCAGTTCTTGACAGTTTGAGATCGGCCATTTAATGTTCCTTAACCCTTTCCCACATACAACAAACCTGCAGCAGACCACTTTGAAGACATTTAGTAAAAAATATGGAAAATCTCTTAAGGTATTACAGAAAACAGTGGAAAACAGTGGCAAATGGAAATGTGCTAGCTTATTGAGCAATTTCTCCTCTTGCCATAATGTCTTCAAAAGTCGTCTGCTGCAGAGGCGTCAAAATGCGTCCATGTGGGGAAAGGGTTAACAATTGAAGAGCTACATCCAAGATCATTTTACGAGGACTTATTTACCATGTACAACAAATATGCAGTAGTTGACTCTGAAAACATCATGGCAATATAATATGGAATATTTGAAAGCATTAATATACTTATTGAAAAGAGATAAACAAATTTAAATTATTAGCACATACTTCTGCAAGCCGAAAAGGGTTTAAGTCTGATTGGAAAATATATGTGTAAATCATTGTTACAATAACAAACATTGTGGGAAAATGGTAAATAGCCTTGTCTTTGGTAATTTTTCCTCTTCCCACAATGTTATTAAATGTCATCTTCTGGTACCAGGGTTTTACATAAGGAAACAAAAAAACATCTGTCGGTGGAGGCTAGCCAGTTTCTTTCAGACCATGCAGTGTATAAAGACTGACAGGAATTTCAGAGTCCCAGGGCATCTTTGAAGGTCCATGGTAACTCTATCAGTTATGAATAAATATCTATCAAGCTTAAATATGGACGACATAATAGCTCCACAGACATTTCCCTGAGGCTAAAGGCATACCTTTTTGAAGAGACTAAATTCTTTAATTTTTCATGCAGTGAGAAAAGAAAATTCACAGAGAATATAACTGCCGTTAAATTACAACTTATATCCTACAGTATGTATTGTTCAACATTCATTCTTACAGAATTTAGATGTTTCACTGTAATACTGAATTTAGATGTTTCACTGTAATACTGATTTAGATGTTTCACTGTAATACTGAATTTAAATGTTCTCTGTTGAAGACCTAAGGGAAGAATAGTGTAACTTACTGTGTTTCCCTATTTAAATAAGGTAATATTATTATCATTATTATTATTCTTTATCACGGCAAGATTATTTGTAAGTTAGAACACACGTGTCAATAAGTCATTGAGCACAACACTTGATGGATGGACAAAGGACAATCTCATTTGATTAAATCTGACCAAAATACTTTGCTGTATGTATATTGAATGAGGACCTGACAGCACCGCATAAAAAGACTCGTTTAGAGGTGCGGAACTCCAGATTATAGAAAGTATAGTCAAAGTTTTAAGACTGTTCAAAAGTTGTCTTGAAATATTAGAATCATTATAACTTCTGAGATAAAATTAGAGTATTACATGTAATTTCACTTAATTTCCAGTACAATAAACATCTAAATAATAAATATTGATCATGTACGCTTCATTTTTGGACGGTACCCCTAAGGTACCGTCTATAGTCATGTGCATTTTGAGAAATCGTACAACAGTTGGCTCCCCGACTATAAACAGAACGATAGTGTAAAGCTGGGAGCCGAAAAAGAGGGATTTTTTTAACCGTCAACAAAAAAGTAGTGTCAATTATCAGGCAATAAAACTGCATTTTCGAAAACCTTGGTGAATCAAGATATCTGAATATTGAAAAAAAGACTGTAAAAAGGAAGCATTAGTGGTTGAAAGTTGAAGTAGAACGTTTACAATATTGAGTTGAAGTTTGAATAAATATATTCATAATTAATGTATGAATATATACCAATTACACGTGACATTTTGATATTTCTTGTTGATCAGGAAGTGGTTTCGTGGATGTTTGTAGTATTAACAATAATGCCTAACTCCCCTAACTCTAAACGCTTCGATGAAAAACTATCTCCCAACTAATTTATCTAGCCAATCGATTCATTTTACTGAAAGAAGATGGTAAGGAACGACAACTCTGCGAAGGAGAACTTGCAACTTCCGTTCAAAATGAAAGTAGAAATCTGACAAGCTGCGCTGACGATTGTTATTATTTGTGTGGAGGAAAGACACATGAAGTTTTATATTGAGGATGACTGACAGGAAAGAAATGTATGCACGCCTAAAATGTTCATTTAGTCATCAATACGTATAACGTTCGAGGTAGGTCTGTCAATTAAACTGTAATTTGGAGTGGAAAACTTTTTATTTTTATTTTCGCCCTGTGCTGTATCGTAACCGGATATGAAAATAAGCTCACATATGTATTTAATGTACACGTATGTCTGAAAATAGCCCAATTCCTGTAGACATTCGCTTATCCTTGACAGTAATTCTATTCAGAGACATATATATATTTCTATTTAGGTCTCTGATATATTGTACAAGTGTATACTTGTTCTTGTATGTATACACTATTTAGGCTCATTTAAGGACTTAGGAGACAAAAGTGGTTAAGTGATGTGAAAACTGCTTTCAAACTTAAGTGTGTACAATTATTTGTATTGAATGATGATATTATGTATACAGGTTTTATTATTGAAAAGAATGAAGAAATACAATATATATTTATAAATGAATTTTCCAGATTTTGTCTATACTTAGATGGAGCATATGCATGATGCTTTGCCAAAAATGTTATTCAATTAACGAGCAAAAACACATGTATATATTTGTATCAAGTTTGTGTACGCTATGTTATAATTTGTCTAGTGAATCCATGTCTAACTGACACTCTGCCTTGGCGTCATTTATAATGTTATATTGACATAAAAGTAGTGAGGCTACACTGTTTCTAGGTCTAAATTACATGTTTATGGTCAGTTAAGACTGGTGAGACTGCATAATATGATACATAGGCTCCTCTGAGTCTTCACTGGATACAGATGCATTATAACCCCAAATAACTTAATGCAGATCAATAATTGTAAAGTATCTATTATAAACGGACTATTTTATTATTCAAATCATAGCATACGTATATATTGATAAAAATGGTTTTGCGCAGACATGTATACAACTATACACATCTTGATTTTATTTTTATTGTGCAATCAGTAACTGTATGTATTTTTGTTTCGTTTCAGATCATGGAAATATTGACAGGTTATTTAATGCGCAATACGCAACATTACTTGTGAAGAAGATTCATAATGACAGTATGGGATATTTTTACAACCAACCTTTATGTATTGGAAAAGTTGGGGTATATTAACTGTTATTTCCGGTTTGGTTTTTAGTTGAATCAGAGAAATAAAAGACAAATGGCAAGTCGTGGACGCAACAAGACGGGTAGAAAACAAAAACAAAACGACGTTAATGACATTTCTTCAAAGCTGGTAAAAGCAGCGAGTCGTTGTGACAAGTATTCTGGATGAAAGTGTTTATTCTGTAAAGGTTACACTCGGAAAACAATAACGGAATGGAAGAACAAATATCTAGGCTATAATGTAAACGATACAAATACGAATGAAGGTTGCACAATGTGATCTGTTTTTGTTTACTATAATACAGGAAGATAACTGTGTAATTAACTAATTACTATGAACAAGACATTCAAGTAAATTATTTTGAGCTATAATACAGAGATGACACTTCTACATGATAACTAACATTAAGTAGATCATTTTGAACTACATATTGTGTCACACAGGGGGATCATTTGTTTTGTTAAATGACCAAAGATGTAAAATTTAAAAGTTAAACTGTAAGTTAACTAGCATTAAATTTTGTCAACAGTAAGAGGCATGAATAAAAAGCATTGTGACAAAAGGAGAAATTGCTTGTATGGAGCAATTTCTTCCTCTGCTTCCATGTTTTCAAAAAGCCGTCTGCTGCAGAGGCGTCAGAAAGTGTCTATTTGAGGTAAAGAGTGATTGAAATATTATAATTAGCTCCACTGGCTGAAAGCCAGTCAAACTTATGTCATGGCGAATTGTCCGTCGTGCATGTGTTAACTTTTTGCTTCAAACAACTTCTCCTCCCTAACCACTTGGCCAATTGAAATGAAACTTCCTCTCAATGTCCTCTCCTAAATTCCTTCATATTTTTTGGACCCATGCAAAATTCGGGTTTCCATGGCAACCGAAAGAAAAAAATAGTGAAAACTTAAAAAAATCTTCTCTGGGGAAAGTGTCTAATTAGATGTTCTAATAATTTTGTAGAAATGTTCCTTGGGTGACCCTCTATCGGATTCCTTCAAGCCAAGTTGATTGGATGAAATACATAGTCGCCAGGGGGGCGGGGCTATTTTGCCGTATGTGGCTATAATGAAAACTTAAAATATCTTTACCTCAAAAAGTGTTTGGCAAATTTTCAAATAATTTTGTAGAAATGTTCCTTGGGAGACCCTCTATCAGATTCCTTCAAGCGATATTGATTAGTCGAAGTTTTTATTGATCACAAAAGGAAAAAGCACATTATGAGATTTAACTTCTGACATAAAGTTTAAAGATTTTCTGTTGCATCATTATTGTCTACAGCCTATATACATTCAAAGGTCAGTTTACTATATTTTTCTATGTATGTTCATGCAACAGAATTTTCATTGACAAAATATGTCCCCAATTTTTCAATTGTTGAACATAGTAATGGGAAGAAAAGTTTGAATATTTTAACAAAACTGTACATTTTGACCTGTTAATTTTGTTTGCATGCTTCAAGGATTGGAAGAAATAATTGAACGGAAACAATATCACAGGCTCTTTTTAAAAAAGAACTTTACCCAAATTTAAACCAATCTACAGCAGACAACTTTGAAAATATCTTTGCAAGCTCACTTTGGTACAGCATGTTTCCTATTTTATTACTCAGTTTACCGTAGCTCAGTCAGTAGAGACACAGGCTGTTAATCCAGGGGTTGTGAGTTCGAACCTCAGCTTGGCCTACATTCCTTCTGACGTGACTACCACATATGGGATTTCAGACTATGTTGAAAAGCAGCCAGTTGCTTGGAAAGAATGTTGTGTGAAGTACTGGTATGAGAAAGCCAAGAAACATATGAGTAGTTGAACTGGCTGCCGTGATATGACTGAAAGATTGATGAAAATGGTGTTGAACCCCAGTTAATCAATCAAAGTATTTTATTACCTAATACTTTGAGACTTGGAAAACTTCCTCATCTAATACCCTTCTTTTCATTGTATACTAAATATGCTGAGTGTAGCCTATTTTTTGGGGTAAAAAGTATAAATTTTGATGTATTTTGGTTGTATAAGAGAATTGGACATTGTTGGTTAAGTTGGTTAAGTTACAGGTCAATTTGACAGAAAATCCACAGGTAAAATGTGTCTATCCTTGTAAGCCTGTGTGGCATTCTTAGGCTGATCCGGATCAATACTTTACGCAGAGTCCACAATGTTGGTTTGCTCACAGGACTGCTCAAATTAAAGAAAATCTAGTTAACCCTTTCCCTCATACGACAATTCTGCAGCAGATGACTTTGAACATGTTTTGTCAACATATAGAAAATCTCTATAATTGAATGGATAACCTATGACTAAAAGTGGAAAACATTGTGGCAAAAGGAGAAATTGCTCGTTTTGAGCAATTTATTCTTTTGTCACTATGTTTTCAAAAAGCCGTCTGCTGTAGAGGCGTCAGAAGGCATCTATATGAGGGAAAGGGTTAACACTCTGGAAGCCGCATGTTTTACTTGAGCATGTTGAAACTTCCTCAGAATATTTGTTTGTATGATATCTAGCCTAAGTTCGAATATGTGTCCGATCCAGTAAAGAACTAGGTCACTTAGCCAAACACTGTAGAAAAATCTTGTTAACACTATAGACACTGCATTTTTGTATTGAGCAGTTTGAAACCTTGTCAGAAAGTTTGTCTTGATGATAGGCCAATTTCGAATATTGGTTATTTTGGATAAAACATTAGGGCACTAAGCCAAGTAGGAGGAAAATCTTGTTAAGACTCTGGAAGCTGCACTTTTAGCTTGAGCATGCTGAAACTTTGTCAGAATGATTGTTTTTATTAAATTTAGTTTGAATATGATTAATGTTTGTTAAAAAATTAGGTCACTATGCCAAGTTGTAGTACAATCTTGATTTAACACTTAAGAGACCACAATTTTGA
The DNA here is from genome assembly GCA_031761405.1 of Serripes groenlandicus. Classification (NCBI taxonomy): domain Eukaryota; kingdom Metazoa; phylum Mollusca; class Bivalvia; order Cardiida; family Cardiidae; genus Serripes; species Serripes groenlandicus. The sequence goes on along the minus strand of JASEVX010000004.1, from coordinate 127,534,322 downwards.
CTTTAGCAGCTTGAAATTTTGTCAGACAGTTTTTCTTGTCGATATACAGGCTAATTTAGACATTGGTCATGTTGAGTCAAAAATTAGGTCCCTTGATCAAATTTAAGAAAATATTTGTTAATGCTCTGGAAGCCATGTTTTTAACTCTAGCATGATGAAACTTTACCAGAATGTTTATCTTGATGATATCTAGGCTAAGTTCGAATATGGTCTGGTTAAAAACTAGGTCACTAGGCCAATATTGAGAAATATCTTGTAAACACTCTGGTCACCACATTTCTCTCAAATGTTCCTTGGGGGACTCTTTTCTAAGAGTGTTAAAATTAAGTTGATTCTTTAGATACTATAGATAATAAATAGCTTTGCTACTGGTACTATTTTACCCTTTCTACACTACAGACACATGTTGTCTAATCTTCAACAGATGGATGGTATGAGAAATTTCGACAGTTTTCTCAATGTTTTCCTCACACGTCGATACTTTTAGTTTCATCAATACAGATTTACCAATATCTTTAGTTAAACATTTTCAAATCATCTGCTGTAGAGTTTATCCATGTGATAAATTACCTATTACAAATGTGTTTGTTTATCTAACTGTATCTACTGTCTACAATTCAAGAGTTTAATTATAGATCTCTGAAAATAAGGTTAACCCTGTCTTAAATCAATATTTGAACTGTATGCATTTCTTCTTTTTTGTTTACATTTTTAGCTCTACTGGCCAAAGGCCAGAAGGGCTTATGTCGTGGCGATTTGTCCGTTGTGCGTGCGTGCTTCCGTCCGTAAACAATTTCTTGTTAACACGATACAGTCTTCACTCATGCATGACTGGATTATGGCCCTTGAAATGGTCAAAATTGCTATAAAAGAGCTTGTTAACACGATACAGTCTTCACTTTTGATTGTATCTCAACCAAACTTATACAGTAGTTAGATATCCATGAGAGCTTGGTTCCTTTCGAAATCCAGCCAGATCCGCCCATGCATGACTGGATTATGGGCCTTGAAATGGTCAAAATTGCTATAAAAGAGCTTGTTAACACGATACAGTCTTCACTTTTAGATGTATCTCAACCAAACTTATACAGTAGTTAGATATCCATGAGAGCTCGGTCCCTTTCGAAAACCAGCCAGATACGCCCATGCATGACTGGATTATGGCCCTTGAAATGGTCAAAATTGCTATAAAAGAGCTTGTTAACACGATACAGTCTTCACTTTTGATTGTATCTCAACCAAACTTATACAGTAGTTAGATATCCATGAAAGCTCGGTTCCTTTCGAAAACTTTCCGCCCATGCAAGACTGGATTATGGCCCTTGAAATTGTTCAAATTGCTATAATTGAGCATGTGAACACAATAGAGGCTCTATTTACTATCTGATCTTCACCAAACTTAGATAGTAGTTAAATATTGATAAGTTCTTGGTTCCTTTTGAAAACCAGCCAGATCCACCAAGACTGGATTATGGCCCATGAAATTGTAAAAATTGCTATAATACAGCTTGTGAACACAAAAGAGCCTCTATTTACTATCCGATCTTCACCATACATACATGATATGGATTGAAAATGACCAAAGAACCATACCAGTAGAGCATTCTTGTTTGAAGTTATGTGAATTGTTTTGTAACTTTCCAAAAAATGGAACAATTGACCATCTTTTTTCCCCTCATACAATGGGTACCGTCCCACAGCACTTTCAGTGCTTTGATTATGGGATAGCCATACCCAGTAACGAAGCCATATTTTGTACACTTTCATTGACTTCAAATGACTGGTTTTCAGTTTTTTCAACATTTACTGCCAAATTAGTTTTGAACTATTTATTACTTACACCCTAGCTGTTATCACTATTAGTAATATTTGCAAAAGTTTCAACATTTCAAAATTTTGATCTCCATCTGGAGTTTAGGTCAAATTGCGCTAAATACCTCCACTGACTTGCTGATCTACAGTTCTATAGTCCTTATAAAACCTTTGTTTGCGTAGAAATGAGTGTATACCATCACCAGAATGTATTGAATATATGACATTGAGTTTAAATGCATTGTGAATGTGTATAGGATGCACTGGAAATTATTGATTTGATCACTTTTAGTATTTTGACCTTGTTTGAAAGTGAAAGTAGAGAATATTTTGTCCAGGCCCAATTTGATCCAAAATGAGGGTTACCATTTTCGCCTTGTGAGTTCTTTCTTGCATAATGCATGACCCCACATTTTCTTTGGATTGTTTTAAAGCTAAGGAGGTTACAACTCTTTTCAATGATATATATGGTATTCTACATGAAAAAAGCTTAGAAAGTGTGACACATTGAGGACTAAAACTGGTCGATTTACATAGAAACAAAGAAGGATTTTTGTTTGTGTATTGTAACCTTTAGCACCTTTAATGAGCAGTTGCAAGTTTTTGTTTTTGTTTTTTTGTCAAATAAAATTGCATGATTCAACCAACATTTGATTCTGCTATCCAAATGATTAACATATGATCTGAACACTATAGGCTATCATCCCTTCCTCTATCTTGTTAAACTATATGGGTTATCTCCCCTGTAGAGACCTAATGATTTTGTAGGCAGCAGCTTCATTGGCTGACGCAAAGATCAATCAGAGAGGCCTGTAATTTATAGACAGTCAGTTAGATCTATACAAGCGTTGGCTACTGCAGAGAAGTTAAGGCCTGGTTTTAAGCCTTTTCCACATACATACGCCTGCTGACGCCCCTGCAGCAGATGACTTTTGGAAAGATTGTGGCAAAAGGTGAAATTGCTCATGATGAGCAATTTCACCTTTAGTCACAATGTTTTCAACATTATTTGATAATATAGCTCTCATTTATGGAGTCTGTTCATGTTTTTGTCAATATGATTTCAAAGTGGTATGTCGCAATTTATCCTCTTTCCACAATGTTATCAACTCTATATATTAATGAAAATCTCACATCATGTTTGGATTACTACTCTCAGGGTAGAGGATCACACAAGAAGCATTTCAGAGTTATTTTGAAATCAGAACTATACTTTCAGAGGAATAAAATGTTCAGTTTGCAATTGAATCCAGTACACGATAAGGTAACTAGAACTATAGACAATACAATTCATTTGAATCAATTTTTAAATTTGAATCCATTTATACATCCAGAAAATGTTCTAACTATCAACTGCTTAACCATTTCACACATACAGACACCTTTTGAAGCATCTGCAGCAGATGAATTATGAAAACCTGGTGGTAATAAGAAAATTGCTCATCTCCAGCAATTTCTGTTTCTGTCACTATATTTTCTGAACTCTGCCAGACTGCCACTCCACTTTTGAACTCTACCACTACATTTTCTGAATACTTGATAACTTCTGGATTGAACTAATGGAGAAAAAAAAGCTATTTATAGTGTTTCTAAAATATTCTCAATTTAGAAGTGTTTTCAAAAACAATCTTCTACGGATTTGTCCAAAAAACAAGTCCGAAAGCGTCTGCATTAAAAAATTTGTGAAAGAGTTAAGAGTTTTTGAATCAATTAACAATTATTTGTCCCAGAAAAATGTTTCAATCAATTAAAATATATTTCACACCAAGCTTGCTAAGTTCCCCTGTGAAATGTTGTTCTTGAAATTATGAACTTTTCATGCCACTTATGAACTGTTCATGAACTGCCATTAAATAGTTCTTAATCACAGTTCAAGAACTTTAGTTCATGAACAGTAAGACAAACTTGTTCGTGAACTGTTCAAGAACTGAAGAAGAACATGGCAAATTCTTAACAAGTTCATAAACATCTGTCAAGTGTAATTCAAGTACTTTTAATGAACCCTATAAGTTCTTATTCTGTTCTTGAATAGTAAGTTTAATATAAATATATCACTGATTTTAAAATGATATTTAATTAAATTACAATGACTTTTTAACTCAGTGTGAATCTCTTAAACTACCATTCTGAATAGAGAAATAAGAACATTTATAGATCACTTCTAGAACACTTCTAGAACACTTCTAGAATACTTCTAGAACCAAAGAAGTTCTTATAAATGTATTATAGTGAACACTTTTGAAATCTTCTTGTCAAAAGTAAAGGCCCGAGTGAAAAACATTAATGCAATTCTAGTGAAATTTCATTGTTACCTGCTATGTTACTGGAATACCAGTACTCCAGTAGAATAACCAAAAATACCACTGGAACTGAACTTGAATTTGAAATATACCAAGGGAGTTAACTCAAGCATAAAACACAGGAACTCTTCAAAAAGAAGTTAGTAATGTTTACTACTTCCTTTACGTTTTTTGGTGGGAGAAATATGTTGTGTTTCAAAGGCACAGAGAAGTTTTTTGTAATTTCTTATGAACAACTTGATGGGCACATTTGGTAAATGTCTTAAATGTTACATTGTTTATTAAATTAGCAAATTGTATTATGCTATGTCATAAACAATAAGTTTATATTGGTGATTTATTTAAGTATCACATTGCCACATGTGAAAGAAGCCAATTGTCTTCATATAAAAAATATTTTTATTGAATTCTGGTTCAACTATGTTTCAATGAACCAGAATATTTTCTGTACATAATCTGCACAGGCTTTCTGTAATTTCTTCTGTACAAAATCTGGTTCTTAGGTCCACCCAGACTATTTCATACACTGGTTACCAACCAATTGAACATGCACTTTTCATGAACTGTTCATGAACAGTAGTTCTTGAACTGTTCATGAACTATAGTTCTAGAACTGTTCATGAGCGATAGTTCTTGAACCGTTCATGAACAATCCATGAAGAGAAAATGGCACAATGAATTTGCACTGGAAAAAGTTCTTGAACAGTTCATGTTTAAAAAGAAAATCAAGAATATTTCATGAATTTTCAGTTCTTGAACAATTCATGAACTTTTTAATGACAATGTTTCCTGAATGTGTCATGAACTGTTCATGACCCGTTCAAGAACTACATATTTAAGAACTTTTTAAGAATTTGTGCCATTTTATCTTCATATACATCCCATGAACTGTTCATGAACCAGGTACCTGAACTTTGCATGAATTATACAAGAACTGTTCATGAACAGTAATTATTCATTTCACAGGGGTTGTATTGACATTCTTTTTCTGGGACTAGATCTGCTTTTAAAAAGGTGTTGGGAGTCTAAATTTAATTAAATGTTCTAAGTTGCATGCTTACAATAAATAAGGCTTAGAATGATTGAAGAAACTCATGTGGCGCCTGCCAATAATACCCTTTCCCTTATACAGACGCTTTCTGACGCCTCTGCAGCAGACGACTTTTGAAAATATTATGACTAAAGGAGAAATTGCTCATGATGAGGAATTCCACCTTTAATCACAATGTTTTCAACTCTATTTAATAATATAGCTCTCATTTATGGAGTTTGTTCATGTTTTTGTCAATTTGTTTTCAAAGTTGCCTGCTGCAGATTTGTTGTAATTGTGGGAAAGGGTTAAATGAAAGTGTGACTGGCAGATGTACAGACTGTTCGAAGGAAGGACGGACAGACAACTGAGAAGGGATCCCAAGACACTCTGACAACACACAAACTCCACTTTAACGCTAAACCACATATGACAAATGACAGACTGGTAAATGTATTGAATGTATATGAAATAATGGGTTAAAAACAATCTGGCGAAAGGAGAAATTGATAACAATGAGCAATTTCACCTTTTGCCATAATATTTTCAACTTTATGACAAAATCATACTTTAATTAGAACAAAAACATATGTCTCCCCCATTGCAGTTTGTCAATGTAATTTCAAAATCCTTCAAACGTTATTGAATGGGCACGAAATATAGTCATATGACCTTTAACCTGTAATTACGACCATGACCATGAACCAAAGTGGTTGTAACATGCACTTTGCATATCGTCTCAGTATGGTGAACATTTGTGGTGAGTTAATTCAAAATCCTTCAAATGGAAATATAGTAATATCACCTTTGACCTCTAACTGCAACCTTGACATTGAACACAATTGGTTGTAACATGTGCTCTGCACATCAACACAATATTTTGCACATTTGTTGTGAGTACTTTCAAAATCCTTCAAGCGGTTCCAAAGTTATAAAGCAGAGACGACCTTAATTTTGACCTCTAACTGCGACCTTGACATTGAACAAAATTGGTCGTAACATGTGCTCTGCACATCAACACAGTATTGTGAACATTTATTGTGAGTACTTTCAGAATCCTTCAAAGTTATAGAGCTGACACAAACTATAGACATATGACCTTTGACCTCTAATTGCGACCTTGACCATGAACCAAAGTGGTTGTAACATGCGCTATGTACGTCGTCTCAGTATGGTTAACATTTGTGACGATTTATTTCAATCTTTCAAGTTGTTCAAAAGTTATGGAGCTGACACAATTGGTGACGGACAGACAAACAGACAATTAGAGCAAAAACAATATGTCTCTCCATTATCATATGGAGGGGACATAATTAATCAAGGTGTTCCGTATTTTTGACTTGGTGTTTTCAAAATCGTCTGCTTCAAATTGGTTGTAAATGGGAGAGGTTTAACATATGTCCCACATTGTCACAAGCATTTTCACTGTATCCTAACAATCACTCACACGTCTGGGCGCCTAATTAACTCTAAATAAAATAAAAGCTTTGGCCATTTTAGTTTTTACTGCTAAGTCTATTGAACAAATTGTCACAGGAGAACTTTGACACCAGTGAACATTCATAATAGTCTGTGTTTCCCTGCAGTCTGATCAGCTTATGCCTTTCCCACATGTAGATGCTTTCTGACGCCTCTGCTGCAGACGACTTTTTGAAAACATTGTGACAAAAGAAGGAATTGCTCAAAACAAGCAATTCTCCTTTAGCCACAATGTTTTCAACTTTTTGCGGTATTTATATACCCTCATTTATAGGGATTTTCTATATGTTTGTCCACATGTTTCCAAAGACGTCTGCTGCAGAATTGTTGTTTGTGGGAAAGGGGTATACATTGAGTCAGTTCACTCAAGTACCCTTAACCCTTTTCCACTTATACCAAATCTGCAGCAGATGAAAAATCTAAGCAAATGGAATTTAAGCCCCTATAAATAAAAGTTAAATTATAAAATAAAGTTGAAAGCATTGTACCAAAAGGAAAAATTGCTCGTTCTGAGTAATTTTTCATTTCGTCACATCGTTTTCAAATGTCGTCTGCTGCAGATATACGTCATGTGTCTACAAGTGTGAAAGGGTTAAAATAGAATTTAACACTTCCTGACTTAAAGACACATTTTGATGCATCTGCAGCAGACAACATTTACAATATTCTAGCAAAAAGGAAGAAATACCTCATTATGAGCATATTTGAATTAAAAACCATACACATTCATGTAAATAGATTTTTTTTTTTTGCAAGATGTTAATTAATACGCTTATTAATCCTTTCCCTCATACGACAATTCTGCAGCAGACGACTTTGAACATATTTTGTTAAATAATGGAAAATCTCTATAATTGAATGGATAACCTATGACTAAAGGTGGAAAACATTGTGACAAAAGGAGAAATTGCACGTTTTGTGCAATTTCTTCTTTTGTTACTATGTTTTCAAAAAGCCGTCTGCTGCAGAGGCGTCAGAAAGCGTCTATATGAGGGAAAGGGTTAATAACAAACAATAAAGCTAAATCATATTACAGGTAGCATATTAATACAAAACTTGTTGAAAATGACATTATAATGTTAGTTCTAATCCAATGAAGTATAATAAACTTAGTAAGTATCTAATAAATTAGAGTTTGAAAGTATACAGCTACAGGAATTCAGTATTCAATCAAAATGATAAAACGGTTTCATTAGTCGCCGGGCAGAAGCCCGCGACTTCTATTTTTAATAGCTTTTCGGAAATCACATGGGAGGGCGGCTTATTATTAGAAAGAAACAAATCTAGATGATTTGAACATATTACAATTGTGGTTGTTTACGAACACTAATAAATGACACATCTAAAATGAAATAAATATTCCGATTTTTTAATGTTTGCAGTTTTTTTTATTTCACTCGCATTTAAGTTTTTTGTCTTATTTACGAAGACAAAAGTGGTCCCTTCAAGACGTGAACCAACACCCCCTAATGCAGACTCTTATGTGTCATCATTGAGGTCAATTTCGGATTCTCCTTTTAATAGCAATTTTAACTTACTAAATGTTGTTTTCATGTTCAAAGAGATGTCTTGATTTGTGTAGAATTCATTTAATAAATTAATGTTAATCCATGAATATCTAAAGTAGGAACTGTTTCTAAGCTAAATATAGACCCTATTCTGTTGTGTAGGTTCGTGACCTTTAACATCGATTTTCGCGCATGCGCATTTCGATATGAAAAAGCGAGTGATATTATTTTATTTTAGACAAGTACAAGACGAATGTTTGACGCAAAGCGTCAAAGAGAAGCCGCAATATTTCGTTGTACATGTAGAAATAAGAAAAAAAGAACATTTTTAAATCCACAAACAATAGAACAATTTAAACTAGACGGTAATGCTGATATATTTCTCCTTTTGAAGACTTTTGTTTTCTTCAAATTACCTCCCTTTAAAGCAATACCAGGATATTTACCTTGTGATTCGAATAAGATTGACAAACATTGAAATTATATGAATGAATACTATTATTTAAATAAGTAACAACAGCAAAATTAAATTTAAGCCAAGATAAATGTGTACACATTTCGTTAATTTTTTATAGATACCCTAATGTAGGTATGAATATAAAATTTATAAGTAAATGTTTTCATTTCAACGTTCCTCATGTTTGAATAGACTAAGGAAAGTCAAGAATACATAAATAAATCAATGCAGTCTTTTCCGGCGACATTGATGCCTTGCATCAACTTTCTCTTGTAATTTATAATTATATTCTAAATGGAATCCTTAAGCTAAAGAAATAATTTCTGCTTTATTTACCTTGTATTATTTGCGCTACTTAAATCTTTCCCGCCTGCAGACGCATTTTATTAACCCTTTCCCTCATATAGACGCTTTCTGATGCCTCTGCAGCAGACGGCTTTCTGAAAACATAGTGACAAAAGAAGAAATTGCTCAAAATGAGCAATTTCTCCTTTTGCCACAATGTTTTCCACTTTTAGTCATAGGTATCCATTCAATTATAGAGATTTTCTATTTTTTGACAAAATATGTTCAAAGTCGTCTGCTGCAGAATTGTCGTATGAGGGAAAGGGTTAATTAAGCTAAAGAAATAAATTTCTGCTTTATTTACCTCGTATTATTTGCGCCACTTAAATCTTTCTCGCCTGCAGACGCATTTTATTAATATATAGCAGACAACTAATACTGTGGGAAAATTGAAAAATTTATCTCCTTTTCTGACAACATTTTCAACTCTATCCAATAATTATACTATCATTCCCTCTTTCAAATTGTCATCTGCTGTAGATTTTGTGTGTGTGGGAGACTGGTTAACAATCCACGCCCCTGTATAATTTCTAGTGTAACACTTTTCCTTCATACGGACAACTTTGTAACCCTTTCCCACATATAGACGCTTTCTGATGCCTCTGCAGCAGACGACTTTTGTAAACATTGTAACAAAAAAAGAAATTACTCATTACGAGCAATTTCTCCTATTGCCACAATTTTTTCATTTCTTATTCAATAATAATACTTTCATTCAAAGAAATGTTCAATTTGTTTTGCCTAGATGTTTTAAAAGTTGTCTGCTGCAGAATTACTGTATACATGTGGGAAAAGATTAAACACCACTTCAGTCGTCAGTTGCAGAAGCATCAAAATGTGTCTGAATGTTGGGGAATGGTTAATACTTTTAAAATCTCCAGAGATCTAGCTGGGAATCAATCATATTAGCTTCCATTTTGAAAATTAACAACTTCCTGTTGTTGTTGTTGCAAAACTGCAAGCCAATTTAACTGATTCTAAATTCTGTAAAACAAGAACTATCTGCAAGCTTAATTTCCTTGCATGCACCAGCAATCTTAATACTTTAGGGCCGCAATCTTAATAAGATTGCAGTGATCTTGCGCAAGCTTTAATGGCTCACTTGTGGCGAGCTTGCTGCAAGCTAGTATTTTGGTTTGGGTAGTGATCAATGTAATGATTGTCAAGGAATCTGGAAATAGTATTCTCAAACTAATAAAGAATATAACAAAAAATTCAAATCCATCTCACGATTCTAAAGTCTCCACTTTAACTCTGTTTAAACATCCAAAAGAAAACAATTTATGCCATTAGATTTTTTTCCCAAATCGAATGAAACTATTAGACTGGTTCAGTGAACAAGAAAATTTAACAAATACACAAGAAACAAGAGGGCCAAGACAGCTCTAAATCGATCACCTGAGCTAATGTATTGTAGCAAATGTTTGACTGCTCCTGTCGGGGATAATTTGATAAAGACTGAGAATTTAGAAAGTGCAAAAAGAGGACTGGGTATCTAGCCCGAGCCATGCGATTATCCAGCCAATCAATATGGCTTGAGCAGTTTTGTAGAGGGTCACATAAGGGACTAAATTCCTCTCAATCTATCTTAAAGTGCGATTAGCAGATTCTGAGGAGAAGAACTTTGTAAGTTTTGTCATTTGACACCATTTCTATTGCCACCTTTTGGCCATGTTTTTCAATCAATCTTTAGCTAGAAATATTTCTGTAGAGGATTACTTAATTATTGAACATTCCTAAACTATTATCTTGAAATCAGATACAGATTCAGGAGAAGAATTTTCATTTCATTTAACACCCTTTCTGATCAGACAAGCAGATTCAGAGGAGACTTCCCTCTTTGTTTGATGCCCACAACAACCAGAATTCTGAATAGAAATTTAATTTTATACACTTTTGATGGAAGTCTATCAAAGAAATATTCCCTCGAAGTTTGGTTGAAATTGGCAGTGGTAGGACAGGTCATTTAAGGCTTAAAGTAAAGGACTGGATTGAAAATTCACAACTTCCTGTTGTTGTTGTTGCAAAAGGACTGGATTGAAGACGGACAAGGAGTCTGATGCTTAATTAGATTGGTTAACCCTTTCCCACATACAACAAATTTGCAGCAGACGACTTTGAAAATGTCCAGGCAAAAATGTGAAAAATCTCATTTTAAGCAATTTCTCCTTTTTCCACAATGTTTTAAAAAAGTTGTCTGCTGCACGGGGCATCATAATGTATCTATATGAGGTAAAGGGTTAAAATGTATTTCCTTGGCCAACACAATTTTAAACTAGAAATATCACTGAAGGTGATGAATACCCCCAGCTGGTGCCTGACAATATGTATATATGTATGAGAAATTCAAGGGGCCATAACTCATTTTAAAATAATTCCATTGCAACACGCTGACAATATGCACAACTTGTATATGTAGCTTGTATCAATCATTCTTGTGAAGTTATATTGAATTCTGACCAAGGGCTGCTGAGAAATAGTGTTCACAATTAATGTCCACAGACAAACGGACCGACAAGCTTGACTCGATCCTATATAGCCCCCATATACTATGTATCTGGGGGTATAATAACAAGAGCTGTCCGTAACCCAACATGCTCGACTATTCGGCCATTTGATACTAGAGTAAAAACATGGTTAAAGAGTTTGATAGTATAATGTATGGCCATAGCCCGATGATTGTTTTGTTTGGACAGTGAATGTTGCCAAACATACATGAACCGAGTCATCGGTAACCATCCTTCATTTCATTATCATGTGATAGTATTTCTATGTGATAACATCAAATAAGTTTGTAAAAATAAGTTTGTAAAGAAATAGATTTTGTGGTTTGTGAGAAAAGGCATTGCATGCAAAACTTTAACCAAATTTCTTAGTCATGTGATGATGTGATGTCCAATAAGTGTGTGAAGTTTCAAATCAATAGCATCTGTGGTTTTTGTATCTGTGTAAAGGTCTTGCATGCAAAACTTTAACCAAAGCTGCAACACGCCTTAGTCTAAAACGCCAACGCCAACTCAAAAGCAACTGCAATAGCCCTCCTTATTCTTGAATAGTTGAGCTGAACACTTTTGAAAGAGGCAGAAGATACCAATGTCTGCTTCTAGGTAATGGGTTAGACTTCTTTTATCCTTACTTCACATAGAATCAATTTGCATCCATTTGCCACACGGTTTTCAAGTCGTTTGCTGCAGATCTGGCAAAATGCATCTGCAAGTTTGAAAGGGTTAACAATACAATAGAAGCCTAAACATTTAACAATAGAAATAAGAATTCTGAAAAATGTCGCGATTTCCAAGAAAGGGTTTAATAAAATTACCACAACAATTACACGGTTTTCTACATGTTTTTTTCCGATCTATTTCCTTTTCAATCAAAACCACTAATGGAAACCAATATGTGGGGAGACACTGCGACCCATCATTCCGCTTCAGAGGTTTAATAATTCACTCAAATCATCAAACTTTCTCTCGCAGCCAACCATTCTAAATTCATAGAATATTCTAAATTTCAAAGGAACACAATTTGTGATTGCCAAAACCATTATACCACATGTTGAAAACATTGCAATCACTTGAGAATTTTAATATTGATTTTGATAAACATTTTGCAAACATTACGGAAGAAGACTATATAAGAACAGTGTGCACCTCTGTGCTCTCTGATCCAGAGGTCCAGATAAGGAGGGGTATTCAGCTCTTTTTCCAACAATTTCTCTCTTATTATTAAAGCAAACCTTAGTTGTGGGTACTCTTTTGAGTACCCACAACATAGGGTTATATGATAAAATAAGGATTTTAGAACATGCAAAACGCCCCTTATCTACAGCTCTGCTGATCAGGATTTTGCCTGTTCACCATCTTTTTATAAAATTATCCTGAAAGCCCCTCGAGATTGGTTAAGTTCTAAGACCATTTGAGTTTTACACCGTTTTCAACATTATTTCAGTTATATCACAGCAACAGTTCACTAATTCTTGATCCCTGGGTAAACAAACCAGTACTAGGCTAGGAAATGTGCCTTGCCACAGAGCATTCCACCATGACCACAGCGCTGCAAATGGGGATCGAACCCGAGATGCCAGGCAATTTCTTCTTTTGCCATCATGGAATCCACTGTGGTCGAGTGGTTAGCGTCGGGGATTTCGAAACAGGGTGTCCTGGGTTCGATCCCCAGTCACGGCACTACGGTCATGGTGGAGTACCCTTGGGTAAGGCACATTTTCTAGCCTAGTACTGGTTTGTATACCCAGGGATCATGAATAATTAAATTTAATTGCGCGCTAAATGACCTTAGCTGTCGATGCGCCATAAAACAATATACATTCATTCATTCATTTTTTTGCCATCATGTTTACACAACATATCTGCTGCAGGAGTCAAAAAGCATCTGTATGTTAGAAAGGGTTAAAATATTCCGTTACAAATTAGTGAACTGTGCTGAGCCTGATCAGAGCGCATTGAGTCAACATATGATCTGGCTCTATAGTGTTTGTGAATGCCCTATTGTTGGTTTTTGTATAGCACAGCTCATTTCTCTGAGCAATTGACCTTGAATCCAATTCCATTTCCAAGAATTTTACAATGCATGTCTTCAACAATCGTAAAACCACTCTCATTAAAAAGAAGTTCTGTAAACGACACACTTTTATTGACCTATTGCTTGGTGGGTAACAACTTAACCCTTTCATACATGCAACGCATTTTGATGAATCTGCCGCAGACAACTTTTGAAAACATAATGAGCAAATATTTTTCTATTTGCCACAATGTCTTCAACTCTACTAAATATACCTTTATTCATAGATTTTTCATATTTTGCCTAGATGTTTTCAGTTTTCTGATACATATATATATTGTATGTGGGAAAGGGTTAACCCTTCCTGCTAAAGATCTTTTTTGTCATCTCTGTGTATACAGAAGACAGTCATTTTGATAACATATTTCAGAGAACTAGATAGGGAGGAGTAAACTTTTTTTTCCCATCAATATCTCTTGTATGACTCAACTTAGCCCTACGTTGTTGGTACTCAAAAGAATCGTCTCAGTGAGATGATTCTTTTGAGTACCCACAACATAGGGTTTGATTGTCAAATAAGGATTTCGCGATGTGAAACACTCGTCTTATCTAGAGATCTGAATTATTTTGAAAAGCAGAAATTGATCTTCATGAAGGATCTTCTGTCATTCTTGTACAAACAAAATTATTTTTTTCTGTTTATATTTCCCATTTAAAAGAATCGGAAATAAACTATATTTTGCAATGGAGCCTTTTTTTTTATACAACCAATGTTTTCAAAACTGCTGTCCATGCCTTTGCCATTGTAAAATGCATAGAAAAGGCATAAAGATTCTCTGCCATGAAGTTGACTTCCAATTTCCCGATGTGTTCAGTCTGATACCATCAGATCAAGTTACATTTTTTCCCAATTACAATTTTTAACATGTCAGCTCATATTGCTTTCTCTCTCCCTGCCTGTGGTTAAGCATCTGTAATCTTTAAATCAAGCATTTAACCCTTTCCCTCATACGGCAGTTCTGCAGCAGACGACTTTGAACGTATTTTGTCAAAAAATAGAAAATCTCTATAATTGAATGAATGACCTATGACAAAAAGTGGAAAACATTGTGGCAAAAGGAGAAATTACACGTTTTGTGCGATTTCTTCTTTTGTCACTATGTTTTCAAAAAGCTGTCTGCTGCAGAGGCGTCAGAAAGCGTCTATATGAGGGAGAGGGTTAACTGGCATGTCTTTAGATTCTTTATTTTCCATGGAGAGCTAGCTAAAAATTCAATTCAGAGCAGTCTCTCCAAGAGAGTCATCATTCCTTCTGTCCTGACTGGCAAAAATTCCTTCGATCTGACAAATTTTCATGCTATAATTATATAATTCAACAATTTAAAGAAGGAAAGAGATGAAAATTGAGGTTCTGGAGTTACAGCTTTCAATTTGTTTTGTAAAGTTTGTTAGAGGGCCATAGTGGCCCTGTTGCTCCCCTAACATATGGCTCTGTCACAATAATAATTGATAAGGAATTCATGAATATAATAAACAAGTCAAACGTATACTGCTTTTAAAAAGTCCACAAGATTTTTCATGGGGACCTATAGTGACCCAATTCTGAACTTAGCCAGAATATCATCATGTGTATTATTTCTAGCAGCTTGATTACCACCTGTTCCTGAATGAAGACACATTCTGACGCCTCTGCAGCAGACGGCTTTGTGAAAACATGGCAACAAAAGAAGAAATGGCTCAAAACAAGCAATTGTTCAAGTAATGTACTTTCATTTAAAAAGAGTTTTTAAATTTTTTCGGATATGTTTTCAAAGTCATCTGCTGCAGAATTGTTGTATGTGGGAATGGGTTGATTTTAGCAGCAGCTGTAATACCAAGTCTGTCTTAGAGTTAGATGGCAGACAAAAGGAGAAATTATTGCTGTGCAATGACGGTATTAATTACAAGAGCCTATTTCAGAAAGCATCTGATATTTATACTTTACTTGAGGGTCAGTATACAGATATGACCCAAACTAGATGAATCTTATTTAACCCTTTCCCACCTACAGACGCTATTTGACGCCTCTGCAGCAGACAGCTTTTGAAAACATTATAGCAAAAGAAGACCTTCCTTAGGATTTAACCCTTTCCCTCATACGACAGTTCTGCAGCAGACGACTTTAAACATATTTTGTCAAAAATTAGAAAATCTCTATAATTGATTGGGTAAACTATAAATAAAAGTGATTATTTTTTTTTTTTATCAATTTCTCCATTTACCATAATGGTTTCAAAAGAGTAATCTGCTGCGGATCAGGCGTCAGAAAGCATATCTATGTTGGAAAAGGTTAACACAAATATCACATCAGAGAACTTGGTCTAAACATAACTATCAGTTTTATCAGCCATGCAGGAGGTTCTCTTTTCCAAACAGGACTATAACTACTTATAACTCCCAGGCAGAGTTAGGTCTGATTGGTATGATGCCAACAACAAGGGTAGGCGCCGATGACTCCCCAAAGAATTTTTTACTGATTTGTTTGAAAATTAATTTTCCCTCTTGTAGGCAGGTTACGATTCAATTGCGAATTGAATTGACAGCCAAATTTCATTTATTTGTTGGAAATCAGACAGTTTAATCCCAATGGTATATAGGTAACAGAATGTTTCTGTTTAACCAAATTCTAACATAGAACAAATCTGTAGCAGACAATTATAAAAATCCTCTAGACAAAACTATGAACAATTTCTGTAAATAAAGATTTAATTATTGCCCAGAGTTAAAAACATTGTGACAAAAAGAGAAATTTATCAAATATGAGCCTTTTCATTTTTTGCCACAATGTCTCTAAAAATCATCTGCTGCCCAAAATACTTCCAACTGACATCAATAATTAAACTTTATTTATAGAGATTTTCCATGCTTTTGCCTTGATGTTTTTTCTAAGTATTCTGATGGTTGTTGTCTGTTTTGAAAACATGTAAAGAAATGAAAGTATATTTTTGTAAAAGACCTGAAAAAACATTTTTGCTTATCCCACAATATTTTCCAATCATTCATTGTGGCAATAGCATCAAATGGCGTCCAATAGGCAATTCTAAGCATCAAAAGGTGTCCGACTGGCAGTATCTAATAATATGCTCCCCCGGCGGGCCTTTCCCACTTACAACAAATCTACAGCCGACGTTTTTGAAAACATCTAGGCAAAACAATGGAAAATCTGTATAAATGATTTTAACAAGTGATAAGAGTTGAAAGCATTGTGGCAAAAGGAGATATTGCTCATCAAAAGATGTTGGATGAATTAAGATGAATCAAATGCATCTGCATGAGGGAAAAGGATTAATCGAGAGATAGAAATATTTGTTGGAAATTGAAGTTGTTATTCATTGAATGGTGGCGTTACAATTTGGAAACGCAAACACATCATTGCAGGACAAATTATGTTGAGCACTAATTCTGCAAACAAAAAATGACATGTTCCTTTTCAAAACATTGGTCACCAATGAGAAAATAATCTGTAAGTATATATATGGCTCTCTAGGATACTTGTCCAAGAGAGATTGTAGGCTATGATAGGTAATAAAGAACTAGTTAATCAATAACTATGTAATCAAGAACTAGTTAATCAAGAACTTAGGTAATCAAGAACTACTCGTAGAGCAATACGACCAGAAACAATGCCAGAACACTCACTCCTATAGAGTTTGTTTGAATGGTAATTTACCTACTTCTCATCAGTATGCCAGTTCTAATACCATGGTGTTTCCTGGGGAATTAATAGCAGTACCAGAGGTCCAGATAAGAAGGAGTATACAGCTTTTTTACCCACGATATCTCTCATATCATCCAACCAAACCCAATGAGACTATTCTTTTGAGTACCCACAACATAGGGTTAGAGGGTAAAATAAGTATTTTAGAATGTATAACAATCCTCTTATCTAAAGCTCCGCAGTACTATGAGGACTTAATTATTTAGCCCAAAACTGATAATCAGTCACATTGCTATCCCGGCATTGAATGTGGTATGAACTGAACGTAGATCAAACCCTGGCCTGACCCGCTCCCACATGCTCTAACAGCTTCACCAGAGACGGTGAGAATAGTCCTAAAACAAACAAGAGTTGTGTAAAGGAACAGAATGCAGCCTGCCAAGCATTTAATGGATGGATGGATGGACAGACAGCAGTATAGGTGATCTCTATGAGCATGGACCTGCCAAAGAAGATATCCTAATAAATGTAGCAATACTATGTATATCTACGGGTCTCCTAAGTTTGTAATCATAGACACTAAAATAAACTACATTGTCAAGTACTAAATGAATCTTTAGACATCAGAAAGTAAGAACACACTTCTCAATTGACTGCTAATACGAAGTCATAGGAGAAAAGGACGAAAGAAATAATGACGTGAGGAACTAAGATAGATCACAAAGTTGGAAGGTTCTACAATACTAATGCAGAGGACTTAAGATAAGGAGGAGTAAACAGATCTCTCTTCCATATCTTTGTAAGCACTCATTAAAACCTATGTTGCGGATACGTAAAACAATCGTCTCGCTGAGACGATTCTTTTGAGTACCCACAACATAGATTTTGGAGGACAAATAAGGATTTTAGAGCATGAAATAACCTCTGCTAATGCCCTGTTGATTGTAAAAGAATATTATTAAGTCCCTCATGCAATCCTAATTGTGGTTCTCCAGTTTATAGGCAACGACTAGAGGGGTAAAATTCAACTCCATATCATCACCAGAATGAAGGGTTATAATGTTTCCGTTGACAATTGAGTGACATTGGCAAAGTTCAATATATTACCTTTTAAACTGATTTACATCCAGCACTCAGAGCTATTTTCTCATTATTGGAAAAAGCATTTATGTGTTCTGGCTAGTATGTCAATGAAAGTTGTTTACAAGATATATCTTGAAATATGAACCTAGACCATTAACTTGAAATGCAAACAGTGTATAACTTGTGTATACATGTATGTTAAGACTCAGACCTGGTTCTTCATTGGTAACAAAATTGATTATCAGGTATATATTGAAATATAAATCTTGACCATTAACTTTAATGCAGACAGTGTATAATCCTGTGTATTTTCAAAGGCTGACCTGCAATGGTTCTACACTGGTTACAAAGTTGATCATCCCCCTTTCCCACATATAGATGCTATCTGACGCCCCTGTAGCAGACGACTTTTGAAAATACTGTGGCAAAAAGAGAAATTGCTCATGATGAGCAATTTCTCCTTTTGTCACATTATTTTCAACTTTATTTTCAGTAATTATACTTCCACTAACAGAGATTTTTCACATTTTTGTTCAGATGTATGAACCTCCTACATTTACCCTTTCCCACATACAATAAATCTGCAGCACACAACCATACTTATTTGATAGAGTTGATAGTCACATTGTTGAAATGGGAATTAATTCAAACTGCGCCTTCAGATGGGAAAGTTTGTTTGTTTTATTGGGGTTTTACGCCGCTTTCCACATTATTTCAGTTATATCACGGCAACAGCTCACTTATTCATGATCCCTGGGTAAACAAACGAACCAGTACAAGGCTAGGAAATGTGCCTTGCCCAAAGGCATTCCACCACGACCAGTGCTGTGACTGGGGATTTCAGTTTTACCAGGGCGAGTCTTCAGTTTGCTCATCCATGATGCCTGGTAGAATAACCAAGACTAGACTGTATAGGAAACACATCCAGAACAAGTCAGTCTATATGTCATAGTCAATTTTCTATTAACCCTTTACAACATATAGAATCTTTAAAGTATCTTCATATGTAGAGATTTTCCGAGTGTTTGCTAACAAGCTTTGAAAGTGGTCTGCTGCAGGTTTGCCGTATGTGAGAAAGGGTTAAGAACTAAGCTAGACAACTTTGAAAAAAAGTACAAAGTATGTAATGTAATGAATGAACACTCTATTGTAGATAAGGTCTATAGCATTGTCAGTCTTTCTTAGCAATAGACAACTTCACTAATAAGATATAATATAAATAGATCCTTATACAGAAGGCAGACTCCACAAGCGGTCTGGGACTTTGGCCTTTCTTATCATTAATAAATATAAAGAGACTTGAAAAATAATACAATATTCCCAAGATGACCATTTTCAGACAATGCCAATGTCTATATAAATTTACAAAACAAGATAGATCCCCGGTGGTCTATGTATATTTCTTGGCGTTGCATAAATTTGTCTGTTTTAATACAAGGGTTTCAATGTCTTACGAGCCAGTGCACGGGAATAAGTTACAATTTGGCTTTTGTTAAACGTATATATCCAGATCAGCCTGTTTGATCAAGATTTACAACTGTTCATGTATTATCTACACAAGCTTGTAAGAAGATTCTGTCAACTTGTGTAGAGAATAGGTACAATTTGTGAACAGTATATTTCCAGATCAGCATGGTTGTGCGATCAAGATTGACACTGTTCATGTATTATCTACAAAAGCTTGTAAGATGATTCTGTCAACTTGTGTAGATTCTGATAAGACTGCATAGGTGGACAAGATGCTCTGAACCCTCACTGTTCAGAAATACCAACTTGTACCTTTACTCAAGCACAGACTCTTATTATATCCTTTTAAGCTCATATAATATTAAATACTTATTTTGTTTATTCTTTGAGATTGCAAGTCAAATCTCTTTGGTTTGTCTAGAATTATCAAATGATAAAATATTTTGCATTGATGTATATTCCCAGTCTTCACTGTTAAACCACATTTAAAGATTGATTGTTTGGCATTTTATGCAGCTTTCAACAATTGTTCAGTTATATCACGGCAATTCCTGGGTAAGTAATCAGTACTTCTGGTCCATTTATCCTGACACCAGCCAGTCAGTTGTAATGCCAACCCCACAACCCTCACTCAGAGCACCAAGAAGAGCAGCCATTAGTACCATTTTTAAAGTCTTTAGTATGACCTGGCCGGGGATCAACTCACGACCTCCCACACTTGAGGCGGTCACCACATTTAAAGAATGAATAGGGTTTAACACTGTTCTAAACAAGGAATCGGTGGAACCGAATGATGCTCCCCGTAAGAGCTTTGTCAAGTGATAATAAGTATTGTCTGATAGAACTACCTTTAACTAGTGATCATACCTATTTACATAATACAGACTTCATTAAAAGAAAATAATAAAAACAAGGAGTTAATTTTTATTATTTATTAGAGTTATGGTTCTTGTGTAATGCACCTCCTCTCTTTAATATCTATTTACATTTGAAGTTTCATCGAAATATCTTTCGTACTTTTGAAGTTATGGTCCTGACAGGGAAATATAAAGTCTAACAAGGGAGATCATTTGAAAATTATTCACTATAAAGTTATGGTTCTTGTATTATGCACTCTCTCTTATTGATTTGTATGTATATTTCAAGTGAAATTGAAATATATATATTTCAAGTGAAATTGAAATATAAAGTAAAACAAGGGAGATAACTTATTCACTATAAGTTATGGTTCTTGTGTAATGCACTTCCTTTCTTTAATATCTGTATACATTTCAAGTTTCATCGAAATATCTTTAGTACTTTTAGATTTATGCTCAATGCAAAGTGTGACGGACACATTTTTCCGGACGGACGGACGTGATGGACGGACAAAGCGACAACTATATGCTCTCCCAAACTAATTTGGGGAGCATAAAAATCCGTCATATCTCGGCGGCCAGTTCACCTACTCATGTGTTTCCTGGCTTTCTCACACCAGTACTTCACACAACAGACTTCCAAGCCAATGGCTGCTTTTCCACATAGACTGTTAGCCCATTGTCTGAAGACAAATGACGCTTGTCACAGTGACTTTTGTCAAACATCTAAATGAATGTAGCCTGAGTCGGGGATAATTCACAACCCCTGGATGTACAGCCCTGTTGCTACCGACTGAGCTACCAAAGCTCAGCTTGACCAGATTTAAAAGAGAAAAGAGTTATGTACAATTTTTCTGAAAACAAGAGGGCCATGATGGCCCTGGAATCGCTCACCTGATTTTTTTTTTTCACTTTAGCTATATAAGCCCCGCCCCCTGGCAGCCATAGTTTCCGACCAATCAACTTAGCTTGAAGGAATCTGATAGAGGGTCACCCTAGGAACATTTCTACAAAATTATTTGAAAATCGGCTAGACACTTTTGGAGGAGAAGATTTTTTAAGTTTTCACTATAGCCATATAATGCAAAATAGCCCTGCCCACTGGCGGCCATGTTTTTTGACCAATCAACATGGCTTGAAGGAATCTGAAAGTGGGTCATCCAAGGAACATTTCTACAAAATTATTTAAGTTTTCACTATAGCCATATAAGGCAAAATAGCCCCGCCCCCCCTGGCGGCCATATTTTTCGACCAATCAACTTGACTTGAAGGAATCTGATAGAGGGTCATCCAAGGAACATTTCTACAAAATTATTTGAAAATCAGCCTGACACTTTCGGAGGAGAAGATTTTTTAAGTTTTCACTTTGACCATATAAGGCAAAATAGCCCCACCCCCTGGCGGCCATGTTTTTCAACCAATCAACATGGCTTGAAGGAATCTGATAGAGGGTCACCCAAGGAACATTTCTACAAAATTATTTGAAAATCGGCCAGACACTTATGGAGGAGAAGATTTTTTAAGTTTTCACTATAGCCATAAAAGGCAAAATAGCCCCGCTCCCTGGCGGCCATGCTTTTTGACGAATCAACATGGCTTGAAGGAATCTGATAGAGGATCACCCAAGGAACATTTCTACAAAATGATTTGAAAATCGGCCTAACACTTTTGGAGGAGAAGATTTTTTAAGTTTGCACTATAGCCATATAAGGCAAAATAGCCCCGCCCCACCTGGCGGCCATGTTTTTTGACCAATCAACATGGCTTGAAGGAATCTCATAGAGGGTCACCCAAGGAACATTTCTACAAAATTATTTGAAAATCGACCAGACACTTTCGGAGGAGAAGATTTTTTAAGTTTTTACTATAGCCATATAAGGCAAAATAGCCCCCCCCCCCCCCCCCCCCCCTGGCGGCCATGTTTTTCGACCAATCAACATGGCTTGAAGGAATCTGATAGAGGGTCATCTAAGGAACATTTCTACAAAATTATTTGAAAATCTGCCAACCAGTTTGGGAGAAGAAGAATTTTGAAGTTTTTTCGGTTTCGTTGCCATGGAAACCAGAATTTTTTATGGATTCTTAAGATTTGAAGGAATTCTGGTGAGGTCATTGAGAGGATGCTTTCTGTGAAGTTTCATCCAAATTGACCCACTGGTTACTGAGGAGAAGAAGTTGACGCACGACGCACGCCGGACGCCGGACAAAAGGCGATCACAATAACTCACCTTGAGCAAAGCTCAGGTGAGCTAAAAACCCACCAAAGTTGTAGCCCATGTTGTTCTATGCAAATACCCCTGTATGTTTTGCTTAAACTGTGGGGTCCCATAAGACGCCATTTTGTCAGATGCAGCTCAAATATTTATGTATCAACAATGTAAGCAAAAGTAACCTGTCAACTACAATGATGGATTGAATTCTCTAGCACTATATTGTGTTATAACAATTGTGAAATAGACCTAAAGCCAGACACTTTATTTTGATGGCTTATATCATGGGTTTTTGGGGGTGTTTTTATTATTTGGTTTTTTTTAGGAAGGGGGAGAGTTGTAATTTTCAACACTATTGCATTTATATCACAGCCACAAATCACTTATTCATGAACTTTGGTGGCAGACCTGTACTATGGTTTAGCTTGGAAATGTGCAAGTGGTGGGCTCTTATGACGAATGTGTCACAAAAATAGAAATATCCATCCAGCATTTTTCTAATTTAACATTGGTCAAGTCAAACAAAATGAACTTGACCTTGAAGCTAAAAGACATATTGTTGTAGTGAAACAAATCTTGTTTTTGTGGCCACTCCAAAGCTTCAATGGCTAAATAACTGCTTAAAATGCAGAAACAAAAATACTGTTGAAAATGCAGTTATTTGTAACCCTCAAATTAATCAATAGATTTTTTATATAATATGCAAGACCAGAATGGAGTGCTCCGCGGAGCATGTGTGTCACCTGCACCTGCTCATTGAAAGTGTGACGAAAAAGTGTGATGGTCAGACAGACAGACGGACGGACAGACGCCAGACAAAAACTAGAAATACTGTGAGCAAAGCTCACTAAAGAATACCCCCCGCTCCCCTCCCAAAGCATCGGATACATTGGTAAAGTTTCTACTTTGCTTATCTTCCCTTGGAAGAATCTGAGGAGAAAAATCTTCCTTCATGCATATCTACATATAATGTGTAGCCTTCATATACAGTTTGACTCAGTAGTGCTTACAAGAAATGTAGAGGTATGTGCACAGGAGTCCCTCGCAGGCAACCTCTAAGTTGAATTATCTGCCCTTGGAAGAATCCGAGGCGTATGATCTTCCTTCATGCATATCTACATATGATGTGTAACCTTCATGTAAAGTTTGAACCAAATCCATTGAGCCGTTTAGGAGGAGTAGTGCTTACAAGAAATGTGGAGGTATGTGCACAGGAGTCCCTCGCAGGTAACCTCTAAGTTGAATTATCTGCCCTTGGAAGAATCCGATACATATGATCTTCCTTCATGCATATCTACATATGATGTGTAACCTTCATGTAAAGTTTGACCCAAATCCATTGAGCCATTTAGGAGGAGTAGTGCTTACAAGAGATGTGGAGGTATGTGCACAGGAGTCCCTCGCAGGTAACCTCTAAGTTGAATTATCTGCCCTTGGAAGAATCTGAGGCGTATGATCTTCCTTCATGCATATCTACATATGATGTGTAACCTTCATGTAAAGTTTGAACCAAATCCATTGAGCCGTTTAGGAGGAGTAGTGCTTACAAGAAATGTGGAGGTATGTGCACAGGAGTCCCTCGCAGGTAACCTCTAAGTTAAATTATCTGCCCTTGGAAGAATCCGAGGCGTATGATCTTCCTTCATGCATATCTACATATGATGTGTAACCTTCATGTAAAGTTTGAACCAAATCCATTGAGACGTTTAGGAGGAGTAGTGCTTACAAGAAATGTGGAGGTATGTGCACAGGAGTCCCTCGCAGGTAACCTCTAAGTTGAATTATCTGCCCTTGGAAGAATCCGAGGCATATGATCTTCCTTTATGCATATCTACATATGATGTGTAACCTTCATGTAAAGTTTGACCCAAATCCATTGAGCCGTTTAGGAGGAGTAGTGCTTACAAGAAATGTGGAGGTATGTGCACAGGAGTCCCTCGCAGGTAACCTCTAAGTTGAATTATCTGCCCTTGGAAGAATCCGAGGCATATGATCTTCCTTCATGCATATCTACATATGATGTGTAACCTTCATGTAAAGTTTGAACCAAATCCATTGAGCCGTTTAGGAGGAGTAGTGCTTACAAGAAATGTGGAGGTATGTGCACAGGAGTCCCTCGCAGATAACCTCTAAGTTAAATTATCTCCCCTTGGAAGAGTCCGAGGCGTGTGATCTTCCTTCATGCATATCTACATATGATGTGTAACCTTCATGTAAAGTTTGAACCAAATCCATTGAGCCGTTTAGGAGGAGTAGTGCTTACAAGAAATGTGGACATACGGACAGACAGACAGACAGACAGACAGACGGACAGACAAACGGACAGACAGGGTGATTCCTATATACCCCCCCAAACTTTGTTTGCCGGGGGGTATAATTATCTCCCCTTGGAAGAGTCCGAGGCGTGTGATCTTCCTTCATGCATATCTACATATGATGTGTAACCTTCATGTAAAGTTTGAACCAAATCCATTGAGCCGTTTAGGAGGAGTAGTGCTTACAAGAAATGTGGACATACGGACAGACGGACGGACAGACAGGGTGATTCCTATATACCCCCCCAAACTTTGTTTGCCGGGGGGTATAAAAAAGGTAATCCCTAAGTGCCTACCATGCTACGCAGGGTGACACAAAAACTTGCCTGTTAGAAAAAAATGTTCAAGAAACTTTAGAAAATGAAGCAAAACACTTTACAAGGATGACAAAATCTGATTCAGTGACACTAGCCGACAATATGTCAATCATTGCAAGCTTTATCCCATTCAATCTAACATGACTACAGTCTCAGCCTCTTTTCAACAACCAAGTAAATCATGTTCTAACTTCTGATTGCTATACCATACTTTGTTAAAATAAAATTTAGAATATTCTTCTATAGAGGAATAAGAGTTCATTTGGAATGGTCAGTGAATACAATCCAAAGCCCTGCTCAATTTTATATATATATATATATATATATATCTATAGTCCTAGCAATAATTCCTGCACAGTAAGAAAAGGACAGATAATAATTATGCTCTAAATGGATTGGCTATTAACCCTTTCCCACATGTAAATACATTTTGACACCTCTGCAGCTGATGACTTTTGAAAACCTTGTGACAAAAAGAGATAATGAGCAATTTCTCCTTTAGCCACAATACTTTTAACTCTGTTTAATAATAATACTTTCCTTTAAAGAGATCTTTCATATTTTTGACAATATGTTTTCAGAGTTGTCTACTACAGATTTTCTGCATGTGGGAAATCCATGAAACAATATCAATTAAGTCTGATAAAACACTAAACATCCATGAAACAATATCAATTAAGTCTGTCTGACACTAAACATCCATAAAACAATATCAATTAAGTCTGAATGACAGCCTGACACTAAACATCCATAAAACAATATCAATTAAGTCTGAATGACAGCCTGCATCATGACCCTAAACATCCATAAAACAATATCAATTAAGTCTGAATTAATGACTTGGGGGAAGCTTGTGAGTGACTTACGTTAAGCTTAGCATTAAAGACAATTTCTCTGAAAAGTACTTTGGGCTTTCACCTTGATGACATCATTAAACTTAAATTTATTGCTGCCATCATTTTGTGAGTTTAATCATTTATAAGCATATTTAGATGACTTTCTAAAATGTTGAGCTTGCCTTAGGTAAGGTTTTGTGTTTAAGTTTAAATTTCAGATACTACAATGGAATTATATCACAGCTTTGCATGACCTTGAAAATGATAGCTTCTACTGATTTCATTTTGTGACCTTGACTTACTCTTTACACAGGTCAATACAATCATGTGACCTTGACTCACTCTTTACACAGGTCAATTCAATTATGTGACCTTTACTTACTCTTTACATAGATCAATACAAATATGTGACATTGAATTACTCTTCACACAATGTCATGTCATGCAACTTTGTGACCGTTACTTACTCTTTACAAAGATCAATCCAAATTTGAAACCTTGACTTACTCTTTATACAGGTCAAAACAATTCTGTGACCTTGACTTATTCTTTACAAAGGTCAATACAATTATGTAACATTGACTTACTTTGTACAATAGTCAATACAATTATGTGACATTGACTTATTCTTTACACAGGTAAATTCAATTATGTGGCCTTGACTTACTCTTTAAAGAGGTCTGTACAACTTTGTGACCTTGACTTACTCTTTCCAAAGGTCAATACAATTATGTGACATTGACTAAATCTTTACACAGGTTGATTCAATTATGTGACATGACTTAATCTTTACAAAGGTCAATATAATTATGTAACTTACTCTATACAAAGGTCAATACAATTATCCGACCTTGACTTACTGTTCACATAGGTCATTGCAGTTTTGTGACCTTGACTGACTCTTTTGAAGGTCAATACAACGTCATATTGGCTGTGATAATTTGTAATGAACAGAACCATGACATCTACACTGAACTCTGCTGAGAATTATCTAATCGAAATTATATATAATGGCCTTTTTACTAACAAGGTACCTGATTATGCATTAAAGTTCCATAACCATAACATTTAACCCTTTCCCTGATATAGACGCTTTCTGACGCCTCTGCAGCAGACAGCTTTTTGAAAACATAGTGACAAAAGAAGAAATTGCACAGAACGTGCAATTTCTCCTTTTGCCACAATGTTTTCCACTTTTTGTCATAGGTTATCCATTCAATTATGGAGATTTTCTATGTTTTGACAAAATACGTTCAAAGTCGTCTGCTGCAGAATTGCTGTATGAGGGAAAGGGTTAACAGATTTAAAGCAAAGTACACCTTAAACCTTTTCAATCTACAGCAAATCTGCAAGACCTGACTTTAAAAACAAAAAGGCAAAAATAGTGAAAATCATTAACTCTCTATAAATGTTAGTAGACTAAGTATTAAATACAGTTGATAACATTGTGGCATAAGGAGAAAATGTTCATTTTTGAGATATTTCTCCATTTTGAAAACACACTTTTTTCAAAGCTGTCTGCTGCTGATGCGTCAAAATGTGTGTGCAAGTGAGTTATCATAAAATTAACCAACATTCCATGGCAACACAGATACTGAGAGCACCATTATTCCATGGCAACACAGACACTAAGACACTGTTATTATCACCAAATTGTGGCAATATCTCATTTAATTTCCCTTTATGGTGCTTTATGCCAGTCAACAGTGTTTCTATTACATTACAGAGAGGTATTTTATAGGACTACCAGTCACTAATAAATGCTAGTGCATACTCCAGAAACTGAAACTGAAAATGTGAAAGCAACTACTATACCCTTCTCGCCTTTTGAAAACCATGTGTTAAAAGCATAAATGGCTCATGATGAGCAGTTTCACACTACAAATTTTAATTCTGTTCCCTTTTACTTTCAATTTGTAAATATTCGTGATTTATATGTTTCCAAAGTATTTTACTGCATATTATATAAAGGGTAACTAAATGTCCTTTGGTACAACCAAACCTGGAATCATACCTTTGTATGCCCAAGCACAAAGATGGTTCACAAAAGTGTTTGTATGGACAAAGCTAATGATCGAGATCAGTAATATCCCTTGGGACTTGTAGGAGGATATAAAAGAATATTGGGGCAGATGCATAGACAGATTACACCTTAACCCTTTCCCACATACAACAAATCTACAACAAATCTCTATATACCAATTACATAAAAATATAGAAAATCTTTTTAAATGAAATTAAAATTATGTCTCCCCTTGTTCAATATTTTAATAGTGTTAACTTTGCGTTTTTAGGGGAGACATCTGTTTTGGACGCAACGCTCGAAAACAACTATTCTAGTTATTGAAAAGAATTGAAAAAAACTCCCATTTCCACAATGTTTTCAAAAGTCGTCTGCTGAAGATGCGTCAAAAAGCGTCTATATGTGTGAAAGGGTTAATTGAGTGGGTCTCCTTTGAGATTTACAAATCATTTTACATAATTACAAATATCTGGACAAACATAAAAATACTCTAATCCTTATTTTAAGGTTGTTTAAAATTCTCACTTATCAGATATATAACACATATATGTGCCTCTTACCAACATGACAGTATGTGTAAGTCAGACGGACAGATAGACACAATGGAGAAGTCATAAATCAAATGGAGATGAAAGTTATGATGAAATTTCATGACGAATGGATGTTCAATGTGGCCGGTAAAGTGTTCATAAGTTAATTGTGATTTAAACCATGATACAGTAACATATATTATGTAACAGTATAATAGTTCAAGTTGACATAACTCTCGTGTTTTAGACAATCTAAGTGAAACTTGTCCTCTGATATTTCCATATTGTAGTTAGCATTTTCCATATAGATTTAATCAAATCCATCCTACCATTCATTAATCATATTTCCATTAATTGTTCCATATTTTTAGCAAAATGTTTTCAAAGTCATTAATATATATTTGCTGCAAATTTATTGTATGTGGGAACGAGATTTTGATTTAACATGCAACTCAAATGTTGCTTAAGCATCCAAGTTTGGAAATTTTGTTATATTTACCAATTACAGAATTGCTTGATGCTCCGTCGTAATTAGATCATATTCGTTTCATTGTTGAAAATACACACTTTAACTTCCAAAGAAAATGTTTAAGAATGAATTACAATTTTCTACACATGAAATGCCGTGATATAACTGGAAAAGTGTTGAAAGCAGCCTTAACCCTTTCCCTCATACGACAATTCTGTAGCAGACAACTTTGAACGTATTTTGTCAGATGGATAACCTATGACTAAAAGTGGAAAACATTGTGACAAAAGGAGAAATTGCACGTTCTGTGCAATTTCTTCTTTTGTCACTATGTTTTCAAAACGCCGTCTGCTTTAACCCTTTTCCTCATACAACAATTCTGTAGCAGACGACTTTAAACACATTTTGTCAAAAAAAAGAAAATCTCTATAATTGAATGGATTTATTATAACCTATGACTAAAAGTGGACAACATTATGGCAAAAGGAAAAATTGCTTGTTTTGAGCAATTTCTTTTTCTGTCACTATGTTTTTAAAAAGCTGTCTGCTGCAGAGGCCTCAGAAGTATATATGAAGAAAAGGGTTAAACACCAAACAATCAATTATAATAATAATATGAATAATTTAGACTTCTATGCTTCTGTAGACATTTATTGTGCAAGACTGTATGTTTATAGCTTGCAATTAAGTAACACTTCATAATTAGCATAAAGCATATAACAACAGTGTTGTAAAAAACACTTCATCATATAGGAAATAAACAATTCAAAATATAACTTCCCTAATATTACACGAAATGTGCACTGATATTTATTTATAGTGTATCAATTTTCTAATTCAGGACTTTTGATAGTATATTTCTTGTGATTGGGGGTCTCGAGCTGGTTCGGTATTATTTAAAGTAACATGGGCAAGCAATTAATAGAGGGCTATACATCTAGTTTTCTCTCAGAAGATGCATTTATGACTATGTATAACATATGTAGGGGAACAGTAAGTTCCCTCGGGTGAGCCTGAATATGCATTACCATCCACCTGCAGACACATTTGCAGCAGATGACATTTGAAGACATTGTGGCAAAAGGAG
The DNA here is from genome assembly GCA_031761405.1 of Serripes groenlandicus. Taxonomy (NCBI): domain Eukaryota; kingdom Metazoa; phylum Mollusca; class Bivalvia; order Cardiida; family Cardiidae; genus Serripes; species Serripes groenlandicus. Next base: position 127,503,982 of record JASEVX010000004.1, on the reverse strand, counting down.
AAATTGCTCATAATGAGTAATTTCTCGGTTTACCACAATGTTTTCAATGCAAATATCCAATAAGGTAACTTTTTTCTTAAGCGAGATTTTCCATATATTTGCCTTAAGTTACTGTTAACCCATTACTTCACATGATATTTCAAAAGTTGTCTACTTTACAATCAACACTGATGAACAAGAAGACTGGAAAATTTTTTTGACAAAGAGTTGAAAATATTGGAAATGCTCAAAGTTTGAGCAACTTCGCCTTTTATTGCAATGTTTTCAAAAGTCGTCTGCAGCAGCAGGCGTCAAATGTGGTCAAAGAGAAGTAATGGGTTAAATTTGTCTGCTGCATATTTATATTCACCAGACACGTCTTTCAAGTTCAAGACATCACCGCAGAACTAAGATTTACATTAAGCTCCAAGAAGAGTTTTAAATAAAGATACGTACTATGTAGTTTCATGTTGAAGCTCAGACATTTTATGTGTTAACCATTTCCCACATACCATTTTTTTTGCAGCAGACGACTTTGAAACCAGTCCAAAAATATGGAAATTCTTTATAAATAAAAGGACAATAATTGAATGAAGTTGAAAATATTGTGGCAAAAGGAGAAATTGCTTGAACTGAGCAATTTCTCTTTATACCGTGATATTTTCAACTATTTTTATACTTTCGGTTATAGAGATTTTCCATATTTTTGAGAAATGTTATCAAAGTTGCTGCTGCAGATTTGTCATATGAGGGAAAGGTTAGGGTTGATTTCTCCAGACTTCTAACTGATTATATGTCTCTCTATTTCCTTAATTAGATTCTCAAGTTTTATTGCCCGAGTCCCAGTTTTGGCTTGCATGCGAGTCTCACTAAAAAAGGACTCATTAAAAACTTCACATCCAATCTTCAGCTATAGCAGTATTTAATTTGCAGTCATTATGGCATGCAGTGACCACCATGCATTGACCATGAAAATAACTCAGGCAATCTTAATCCAGAATCTCTCATGGAAGATCTCAACCCTTTCTTTCCCACATACAACAAATCTGCAGCAGACGACTTTGAAAACATAGTGACAAAAACCTGAAAAATCTCCGTTAAAAAAAGCTTAATAAAATTGAAAACATTTTATTGCCAGTATTTCAAACGTCCTCTGCTGCTATCGTGTCAAAATGCGTCTGCAGGTGGGGTAACAGTTTGACACATTTGAAGCAGACAACTTTTATTAAGAAAAACATTGTAATAATCAGCAATTTCTCAATTCCCAATTTCAGGTTTTCGTCACTATGTTTTCAAAGTCGTCGATCTGCTGTAGATTTGCTGTATGTGGGAAAGGGTAAAACTAGAACAATACCAAGGTCATGCATCTTCTGCAGCTTGTGAAAACAGGTAGAATTAAAACAGAAATTCTCCTTTAATTAACCACAATGTTTTCCAAAGCTGCCTGCTGTAGATGCATCAGAATATAGCATCTATATGTGTGAAAGGGTAAACTAGAGGAAGACATGAGTTGTGATACACACATTTGTCTATTATAATCAACATACAATGAATATTTGACCACATATTATGTAAAACTAAGATCTTAACTCAACATTTTACAATAAAATTGTCTGTTTGACCCTTTCAGACATGTATATAACAAATCTGAAGGAGAAGCCTTCAAAATCATATCAGAACAATTTTGGGAAATCTCTACAAATCAAAAATATTTATTGAATATAGTTAAAAACATTGTGACAAAAAGGAGAAATTGCTCATAATTAGCAAGTTCTTCTTTTGCCACATTATGTATTCAAAGGCATTTTGCTGCAGATGCGTCTGCAGGGAGGAAAGAGTTTAGACATAAAATCGTGCAAACTTGCATATTTTTTCGTTGAAACAATTCATTACTTATTCAACAGCTCATAATTCATTAACCCTTTCCCTCATACGACAATTCTGCAGCAGACGACTTTGAACATATTTTGTCAAATAATGGAAAATCTCTATAATTAAATGGATAACCTATGACTAAAAGAGGAAAACATTGTGGCAAAAGGAGAAATGGCTCGTTTTGAGCAATTTCTTCTTTTGTCACTATGTTTTCAAAAAGCTGTCTGCTGCAGAGGCGTCAGAAAGCGTCTATATGAGGGAAAGGGTTAAACGCCGGCCAGGTTCTAGCAATCAAATATCCCCATAACATGTCACAGCCAGTTTTAAATTAACCTAAATTCCAAGGTATTTTAATTTATGATGAATGAAAATTTAGTAAATCTTGATAAACTACAAGATATTCAGACTCCGATGTCATTTAAAAAAAAAAGTGATTTATTTCCTAAATGTGACACTTTTTTGTAAAACAGCCTGTTTATATATATATACAGGTATATATAACGGAAAGTGATATAAGCTGGTGCATGTCTGTTATAATGCCGGTATACGCTGGTGCATATCTGTTACAATGCCGTATACGCCAGTGCAGGGCCCGATCTCTCCGGAACAACAACAGGAATGTGAGAATGCAATTTAATTTTTTCGGCAAAAATGTCCAGGATCATCCTGGTATATTGGCTATTTTTCACAGGGAAAGACTGGGACAGTGAGAATGGGGCTTAAGGGTTATGTATCTAAGTTTACCTGTATTCCTATAAAATACTATTCATTTGTTCAATTGTCAAACAACACAGGTCAATATTTATTTATAGTGTCCAGGGGTATTGTTAACCATGTCCATTTATGCAACAAGAGGCTGGATACCGATGTTTAAGCCTTTCCCACATACAGAAATTCTGCAGCAGACATATTTTGACAATAAATGGAAAATCTCTATAATTGAATGGATATAACCAATGACTAAAAGTGGAAACATTATGGCAAAAGGAGAAATTGCTCATCATGAGCAATTACTTCTTTTGCCACAATGATTTCAAAAGTCGTCTGCTTCAGAGGCATTAGAAAGCATCTGTATGAGGGAAAGGGTTAACACATCTGAGATAATATGGAGCGAAAACTTGCCCAGTATTTTTCTCCTGTTTAAATTCTCCAACATTTCTGGAAGCCCAAAAAACCTAATGATTATAGTCCCATCCTCCATCATTCAAAACCCTTCAGTTAACCCTTTCCCACATACAACAAGTCTGCAGCAGACGGCTTTGAAAATGTGGGAAAGGGTTAACCTTTGCCCTCTTGCAGACGTATCTGCAGCAGACACCTTTTAAAAACATTGTGGCAAAAATTAGAAATTTCTCATTATGTTTCGAACTGTATTCAATAAAAACTACTTGCATTTAAAGGAGATTTTACTTATTATTGTGCAAATGTTTTCAAAGTTGTCTGCGGCAGATTGGTTGTATGTTGTAAGGAAAGGATATACAATAGCTAGGCTTTCTATTTCATGAGAACTGCCTTAACCCTTTCCCTCATATGACAATTCTGCAGCAGACGACTTTGAACGTATTTTGTCAAAACATAGAAAATCTCCATAATTGAATGGATAACCTATGAGAAAAAGTGGAAAACATTGTGGCAAAAGGAGAAATTGCACGTTTTGTGCAATTTCTTCTTTTGTCACTATGTTTTCAAATAGTGTCTGCTGCAAATGCGTCGGAATGCATCTGCAAGTGGGAAAGGGTTAATTTTATTAACTATTCTAGATTCTTTTTAACCCTTTTCCTCCTACAGATGCTTTCTGGCACCTTTGCAGTTGACGACATTTGAAAACATTGTGGCAATAAGCAGAAATATTGCTTGCAAGGAATAAAAGGCAATTTCTGATTGTCCCACAATATATTCAAACAGATTCTCTGCTACAGAGAAATCAAAAGTTGAATCAGATAGCTTTGTGGTCACTAAATCATCTGTTAACCCTTTCCCACATTCAATCAATCTGCAGCAGACGACTTTGAAATGATCAAATCCAAAATATAGAAAATCTCCTATAAATCATAGTATGATCATATATTATAGAGTTGAAATTATTGTGACAAATGGAGAAATTGCTCATTATGAGCAATTTCTCCTTTTGCCACAATGATTTCAATAGTTGTCTGCTCTAGAGGCGTCAGAATGCGTATGTATGTGGGAAAGGGTTAAATCAACAGATCTCTATATCCAACGACTGTAACGGGAAATTGTGTAAATTTCGGGGGGGGGTATAAGGGTTAATCATTAGTTTGTCTGTTGGAGCTGTCAACTTTCTACGTTTCTCTCTAACAGATAATGAGTATATTTCTCTGTTCCGACTCAAATAGCGCATGCAAATTCCACGTTTCCTCGAGACAATTTATCCCGCAGGCTATATTTATTGTCGTGGAATCCCCCCAAAGACATTTTACATCCAACGGTAAGTGTTTATCGTCAAGCAAAATGTCAAATGGTTCAATGTAGTAAATTACTAAATGGTCAGAAAAAGCCAAGAGCTAAGCACTTTGTTTTGCATACTAATAAAGTATAACTATATTAACTATGTGAAAATGATTCGTGTCAACCCTTTCCCACATACGAGAAATCTGCGGCAGGTGACTTTGATAACATCTACGCTAAGAATATCAAATATCTCATTAATGAAAGTATCATTATTGAATAGACTTTAAAACATTGTGGCAAAAGGAGAAATTGCTTGTTTTGATCAATTTCTCATTTTTGTCAGAATGTTTTCAAAAAGTTGTCGGCTGCTGCGGCGTCAGAAAGTGTCTATATGTGGGAAAATGTGAATTCCTTGGGTTAAAGAGCTTTTTAACCCTCTCCCATACACAATAAATCTGCGGCAGAAGACTTTGAAAACATCTAAAAAGCAAAAATATGGATAATCTTGAGAAATGGAGTAAAATTATTTATTTATTTATTTATTGGGGTTTTACACCACTTTCAACATTATTTCAGTTATATCAGGGCGACAGTTCACTTATTCATGATCCCTGGGTAAACAAACCAGTACTAGGCTAGAAAATGTGCCTTGCCCAAGGGCACTCCACCGTGACCAGTGCCGCGACTGGGGATCGAACCCGGGACACTCGGTTTCAAAATCCCCAACACTAACCACTCGACCACAAGGAATTCTATGATTATTGAATAGAGTTAAAAACGTTGTGACAAAAGGTGAAAAATTGTCAGCTGCAAACAGGTCAAAATGTGTCTGCATGTGAGAAGGGGTTTTTATGCATCCATTTTTTTGGTACTTTAATGCACGATTTTATTTTATTTTAACTAGATTATAGATACATCCGCTGACTTTTAAAAGAAACTGTCAGGAAAGGATATATTCCTCAAAGTTTGTAAATTCTCGTTTTCCTGCAATATTTTAAATACAGTCAATAGTGTATCATAGTTAAGTAAGCAGATCACTTAGCAAGTAATTATTATTAACCCTTTCCCTCATACGACAATTCTGCAGCAGACGAGTTTGGACGTATTTTGTCAAAACATAGAAAATCTCCATAATTGAATGGTTAACCTATAACAAAAAGTGGAAAAACATTGTGGCAAAAGGAGAAATTGCACGTTTTGTGCAATTTCTTCTTTTGTCACTATGTTTTCAAAAAGCTGTCTGCTACAGAGGCGTCAGAAAGCGTCTGTATGAGGGTAAGGGTTAATTAAGCATTAACCACATGTAGACCCATTTTGAAGCCACTCACACAGCAGCAGTCGACAATGAAATTATAGTTACAAAAGGAGAAATTGCTTATAACTCTAATCAATTGATTATTCTCTCGTTAACCCTTTCCCTCATACAACAATTCTGCAGCAGACGACTTTGAACATATTTTGTCAAAAAATGGAATATCTCTAGAATTGAATGGATAACATGATGACTAAAAGTGGAAAACATTGTTGCAAAAGGAGAAATTTCACGTTTTGTGCAATTTCTTCTTTTGTCACTATGTTTTCAAAAAGCTGTCTGCTGCAGAGGCATCAGAAAGCATCTATATGAGGTAGACAATTTCAATATTTTTTCAGCAGATTTGACGTATCTGAGAAAGGGTTAAGCAAACGATATTCTGATTTAAAAACAAACATTTGCTGATCAATATAAAAATGTATAGCAAATATTGTCTCACGATTTGTAGTCAAAACATTTGAATCAGAAGTATCGAGTTTCAGGTGTGATCTGAATTTATAACACAATTAAATCTTGCTACAGTCAAAAACAACATAATAATAAACAACATTATGCTACTGCAATATATTAAAGATTAACCCTTTCCCTAATATGAAAATTCTGCGGCAGACAACTTGAAACATATTTTGTCAAAAAATAGAAAATCTCTATAATTGAATGGATAACCTATGACTAAAAGTGGAAAACATTGAGGCAAAAGGAGAAATTGCTCATTTTGGGCAATTTCTTCTTTTGACGCAATGTTTTCAAAAAGCCGTCTGCTGCAAAGGCGTCAGAAAACATCTATATGAGGGAAAGGGTTGATACATTTTTATATAAATAAATATGTCACTATGAATTATAGATTGATTTGTTAATCTTTGAAATCATCTAAATGGAAAATGTCTTTAGAAAACATTGTGATAAAGAGAGACATTTCTAACTAGTATGAGCAATCTCTCCTCTTGCCACACTGTTTTCAAAAGTCCACTGCTGCAGAGGCGTCAGAAAGCGTCTGTATGTCGGTAAGGGTTAAATCCAGTGTGCCATTAACCCTTTCCCTCATACGACAATTCTGCAGCAAACGACTTTGAACGTATTTTGTCAAATAATGGAAAATCTATTTAATTGAATGGATAACCTATGACAACAAGAGTACCGCAAACGGTACATAAAACGCCCGTCAGGAACTTCTTTGTAACACATGCAGAAATTGACAAATATTCCAAAAGTCCAAAAAGGGGCATAACTCATTCATAAATTAACGAAATTCGAGGAAATGTGAACTTGATCTGTGACACTTGATTACAAAGCCATATAAATAATTTCAGCTCAATACATCAAAGCATGTATAAAAAAAGTGCGGAAAACAAATATTCTAAGTCCAAAAAGGGGCTTAACTCATTCAAAAATTGACGAAATCCCAGGAAATATGATCTATCACTACAAAGCCGTATACAAAATTTCAGCTCAATAGCTCAAAGTATGTAAGAAAAAAGTGCGGAAAAACCCGAACGGACGGAAGGACGGACAGAGGGACAGACGGAGGGAGGGAGGGACATGACCATACCATAATACGTACCGTTTTTAAGAAACGGTCGTATAAAAAGTGGAAAACATTGTGGCAAAAGGAGAAATTGCATGTTTTGGGCAATTTCTTCTTTTGTCACTATGTTTTCAAAAAGCTGTCTGCTGCAGAGGCGTCAGAAAGCGTCTATATGGGGGAAAGGGTTAAAGTTTCATAATGGAAAAAAATTCAAGGTCAATATCAGATGATTTAAAAAAAATATCTCTTAGAATCAGAAATTTTTCAGTGGCCAGAAAGAAATCTTTAGTATCCTTAAATTGGGTTTGAAAATACCGGAGTGAAATATCTTAATATTGTGGGAATAAGAGCATAGGTTATGGAGTTATAGGTTGACCCGAATTGTACAGATAACCTTGACCCTTTCCCCAATACAACAATTCTGCAGCAGACGACTTTTGAAAATACTCTGGCAAAAGGATAAATTGCTCATAATGCGCAATTTCTCCCTTTGTCACATAATGTTTTCAACAGATCATTTAATAATTAAACTTTTATTATGGAGATTTTTCATGTTTGTTTTTTTTGCCAATATGTTTTGAAAGTCATCTGCTGCAGATTTGTTGTATGTGTGAAAGGGGGGTTGCATGATTACATTTATTATATATACATGGTATGGGGAAACAATCCTAGCACTAGTCCTTAAATTTGCAGAGACAGTGTGTGTATACCATGTGACTTTTTACGTCATATTTGCTTCGTCAGACAGCAATAATTGCTCTTGATAAGAAGTAAAAACTTTTTTATTTCTTCACCCTTTTAAATGAAACAATTGGCGCAGTCTACGCCGCTTACAATGTCCAATCTCCGTTTTTTTACAGGAGTTTGATTGGTGGTCTAGTTTTTTCAAACACTTTGACGAACCTGTTCTCAAAATCCAGTTTTCATAATGGAGATAGGGCTCTGTAAGCGGCGTAGACTGCGCCATGTTTCATTAAAAATGTTGATGAAATAAGCAAGAGGGCCATGAGGCCCTGGAATCGCTCTCCTGAGAATGGGCTAATTAAGACTTAACTCTTTCAGCGCCAATGGCAATATCATCAAGACAAACTTTCTCACAAAAAGTCAAAAATGCGATCTAGTAGTGTTAACTAGATTGTCCTACAATTTTGCCTAGTGACCTAGTTGTTGACCTGACCTGACCCATATTCGGACTTGGCCTAGATATCATTAAGACAAACATTCTGACAAAGTTTCAACATGCCAAAAATGCGGCTTCCAGAGTGTTAACAAGATTTTCATTAAATTTGGCCTAGTGACCTAGTTTTTGACCCGACATGACCCAGTTTCGAACTTGGCCTAGATTTGATCGAGATATATGTTCTGATAAACTTTCATGAAGATTGGATGCAAAATTTTACCTCTAGAGTGTTAACAAGCAAATGTTGACGACGGGTGACAGACAAAAGTCGATCAAAAAAAATCACCTTGAGCACTTTGTGCTCTGGTGAGCTAAAAAGTTACCTTTGTTTTTACTTCTAAACCAAAGTAAAATATTGCTGTCCGCCGTAGCATTTGTGACGTCTAAGTTACGGGGTATACACACACACTGAGAGAGTATCTACAAGCAAACAGTTGTGCCCTTTTCCCCCTTGATTGGGAATGTATTTGGGAGAAATTATATACTTGTTTGACTGTACATCTGACCTAATTATGCAATTGACCTGAACCATTTGATTAATATAAAATAGATAATGGAACCCACCTTAGTATTATTCCTGCTAAGAAATCCAAACTGTGGTTAAGATTTATTTATTTATTTATTAATTAGGGTTTTACGCCGCTTTCAACAATATTTCAGTTATATCACGGCGACCTGTGGTTAAGAATGAATGAAACGAATGTATATTGTTTTATGGCGCATCGACAGCTAAGGTCATTAAGCGCGCAATTAAATTTAATTATTCATGATTCCTGGGTAAACAAACCAGTACTAGGCTAGAAAATGTGCCTTGCCCAAGGGCACTCCACCATGACCGTAGTGCCGCGACTGGAAATCCCCGACGCTAACCACTCGACCACAGCGGATTCCTCTGTGGTTAAGAAGAGGATGTTGTTTAAAATCCGGACATCAGGCCCTCACTTATAATTAAACTCACTATGTGCCCAATAGGTGTTCTTAACCCTTTCCCTCATACGACAATTCTGCAGCAGACGACTTTGAACATATTTTGTCAAACAAGAGGCCCATGAGGGCCTATGCTCTACTGGCATTGATCTGGCTTGTTTCAAAAGGAACCAATATGTCATCAATATTCAAATACCATCTAAGTTTGGTGAAGATCAGATATTAAATGGAATTAGCTCTATTGTGTTCACAAGCTATATTATAGCAATTTTGACAATTTCAAGGGCCATAATCCAGCCATGCATGGGTAGATCTGGCAGTTTTTTAGAAATGAACCAAACTCTCATGGATATCTAACTACTGTATAAGTTTGATTGAGATACAATCAAAAATAAGGACTGTATCATGTTCACAAGCCCTATATAGCAATTTTGACAATTTCAAGGGCCATAATTCAGTCATGCATGGGGCGGATCTGGCTTGTTTTCGAAAGGAATCAAGCTCTCATGGATATCTAACTACTGTATAAGTTTGGTTGAGATAAATAAACAAGAGGCCCATGAGGGCCTATGCTCTACTGGCATTGATCTGGCTTGTTTCAAAAGGAACCAATATGTCATCAATATTCAAATACCATCTAAGTTTGGTGAAGATCAGATAGTAAATGGAAGCTCTATTGTGTTCACAAGCTGTATTATAGCAATTTTGACAATTTCAAGGGCCATAATCCAGCCATGCATGGGTAGATCTGGCAGTTTTTTAGAAATGAACCAAACTCTCATGGATATCTAACTACTGCATATTAGTTTGATTGAGATACAATCAAAAATAAGGACTGTATCATGTTAACAAGCCCTATTATAGCAATTTTGACAATTTCAAGGGCCATAATTCAGTCATGCATGGGGCGGATCTGGCTTGTTTTCAAAAGGAATCAAGCTCTCATGGATATCTAACTACTGTATAAGTTTGGTTGAGATACAATCAAAAGTGAAGACTGTATCGTGTTAACAAGCTCTTTTATAGCAATTTTGACAATTTCAAGGGCCATAATTCAGTCATGCATGGGGCGGATCTGGCTTGTTTTCGAAAGGAATCAAGCTCTCATGGATATCTAACTACTGTATAAGTTTGGTTGAGATATAATCAAAAGTGAAGACTGTATCGTGTTAACAAGAAATTGTTTACGGATGGACGTACGCACGTACGCATGCACGACGGACAAATCGCCACGACATAAGCCCTTCTGGCCTTTGGCCAGTAGAGCTAAAAATGGAAAATCTCTGTAATTGAATGGATAACCTATGACAAAAAGTGGAAAACATTGTGGCAAAAGGAGAAATTTAAAAGGGTTAAAAGGAAATATTAATCTTTATTACAATAAAAAGAAACTATTTTTATAGATCTCTTTAACCCTTTCCCTCATATAGACTCTTTCTGATGCCTCTGCAGCAGACAGCTTTTTGAAAACATAGTGACAAAAGAAGAAATTGCTCAAAACCAGCAATTTCTCCTTTTGCCACAATGTTTTCCACTTTTAGTCATAGGTTATCCATTCAGTTATAGAGATTTTCTATTTTTTGACAAAATATGTTCAAAGTCGTCTGCTGCAGAATTGTTGTATGAGGGAAAGGGAAACAAGAGCTGTCAAAGAACAGCGAGCTCGACTTTTTTGTGCTTGCCAGAAAACATAATTAATCAGGTACTTTTATCATATTATTTATAAGCAAAGTACTTTAAATAAGTCGAAAGAGGGTCATAATTAGATAATTCTTAAAAAAACCTTTACAGAATTATGCACTCTTGGCTGTTGGTGGAGGTAATGATGGTAAAAAGATTTTTTTAAGTGTTTAAGCTATATCTCTAATTGTTTTGAAAAAAATGATTTGGTATGAATAACTTTACCAAAATTCTAAATTGAAAAAGGGCCATAATTCTTACCAAAAACCTTGACAAGAGTTATGTACTCTTGTCTGTTGATGGAGGTGATGATGGTGAATAAGTGTTGTAAGTTTCGAAGCAATATCTGAAATTGTTTTGACAAAAAAGTGAATTAATGGTACAGAAAACTTAACCAAGGTGTGACACCAACGCCAACGCAGCTAGATGCCGAGGCGAGTAGTATATAGCATTTTCCTCGAAAAGTCAAGCTAAATATGGGTTTCTTTCTGCAAATTCGGCAATATTTCCAAGTAAAACACCAGAAATGTCATGGTAACACATTGCAGATGTTTTGGATACAAATTAACACATTTCTAATTTTCTTGATGTAGAAAATACAATGGTAATTTAATCTTCTTTGTAAATACAAATTGCCATATCCTTTACATCACTTTACAACATTCCATAATGCTCAGAAATATCAATATGTTATTTAAACCATAAATGTTTAATCGTATTGCAGCAGCAGTTCAGACAAACCTGGATGTTGAAAATGTGAAAAACATGAATGACATTTCTCTGATGAAGAAGCTATTTTTATGTTGCCCGACTTGGCGGGCTGACGTGTCTTAGAGATCTCTTCTCATTTTCTTGTCCATGCATTTATCTGTCCGTCTGTCCATAAAACTTTGACTGACTTGCCCATTGTGTGCTATAGATGATGGGTGAGTAATTGATTGATTGGGGTTAATGCCTTTTTCAACAAATTGTTCAGTAATTTCATAGCAGCCAATACATCTACCTATTCAATCAACTGACTGCTTTGCACATATACTTTAAGCTGATCATCGGAAGAAAAATGACGCATGTCCCTTCTACCTTAAAATACTAGTCAAACATGATAGAATGTTGGCCAAGCTGGGGTTCGAACAATAACCTCTGGATTGACAAACTGATCTACTGTGACCCTGCTGTATCCTTCCATCAAACTTTCGTTTTAATCCACCAATCAATGCAGTACCGGTACTCTTAATTGTTAAGCAAGATATTTTCCATTTTTGGGATTTACCTTCTTTTTAAAAGTAATAGTAATTTTATTGATTATAAATTAACACTCTGTACTAAAACAGGTACTACTCTAAACCTTGGTGGAGAATAGGTAGAAGGTCACAGCTTAATCCGCAGCCCGATCATATCAAAAACTATATATATATTATATAGTACTTAGTACCCGGCTGTAGCTTTTCCGGGGAGACTTACCAAATTCCATGGAAAATCCCCGGAGTATTCGGACAACTTTCCAGGGATAATCTGACACTTTCCATGGAAATTCCAGGACATTTATGTGGAAACCCTGGAAATTCCATGGACAACCCGTAAAAGTTTCATGGAAACCCCGGAAAAGTTCCATGGACAACCCGGAACGGTTCCATGGACATGCTGGAATGGTTCTGGGACCCCGGAGTATTCGGACACATTTCCAGCATTTCCGCATTTTAACATTTAATTCCTTGGTTTTTTCCATGGTTTTTCCATGGTTTCCGTGTATTTTCCGTGTATTTTTGTATTTTCTGTTATGAGTCCCCGGAAAAGCTACAGCCGGGAAACTTATGCAGAAAATGCTGTGATATAGCTGTTGAAAGCGTCATTATTTCAACATCATTAAACATGATGCAAACAAAAACAAATCTTTAATAGAATCTGATGAAGTTTAAAGGATGATGCATGTTTACTGTGCCAGACACAGTGTGATCACAATAGCTCTCTCCCTTAAGCACTATTAGTGCTCCAGTGTGAGCTTATAAGATCAACACATTAATTAACCATAACAAATTTGACAATTTTATTATGACTTCAGACACCTCTGCAGCTGAATTTTCCTCAAAGTAATCCTTTCCCACTTGCAGACGCATGTTGATGCAGACAAATTTCGAAAACACTGTGGTAAAGGGAGCAATTGCTCATAATGAGCATTTGCCATAATGTTTTCAACTCCATTTAATAAATAAACTTATAAATTTATAGAATTTTTCTATTATTAATAAGTTTTGCCAAGATGTTAATGAAGTAGTCTTAAATTCTGCAGATTTGTTGTATTTTTCGTAGAAAAGGGATAAGCAATTTCTCATTTCCTACAATATTTTCATATCTGTATTAAACTGAGACTTCATATAAACTTTTTCTTTAAATCTTTACAAAGCAAACCATTCTAAAACTACAGAAATCAGGTAAACAGTTAATTTTAATTAATGTTATTAAAATTGTTTTTTTCTTTTTCCCTGAATAAAAGCTGCATGTTCATGAATGATTAAATTTTCTTTTCAAGTTTTAATTATACTAGTCACCCAATGTTGGATGTTACATACATTTCCACTTTCGATTTGCAGAAAACAGTCTGCTGGAAAACCTGTCTTTTTTAACTTTCAGCTTTCCCAGATATAGATGTTTTCTGGCAAAACTGCAACAGAAGACGTTTTGAATACATTGTGGCAAAAGAAGAAATTGCTCAAAACAAGCAATTTCTCCTTCTGCCACAATATTTTCAACTCTATTCAGTATTTGACTTTCATTTATAAAGATATTCCATATTTCCCCCCCAGATGATTTCAAATTCAACTGCTGCACATTTGTTGTATGTGGGAATTTATTAGGTTAATTTAGGTGACACAAAAACAAATATTATTTAACAATTTCCCACATAGATAATTATAACAAATTAGACGACATTGAAAACAGTGCTAAAAAGAACGCCTTGAAAAGACAAATAAATAAATTTAGAAAATTGAATATAATCTTAGCCTCCAAGTTGGTGTGTTCAGAAATTAAAAGTGGGGTGTCATAGCCTGTGTATATCACACACTATGCATGGCTGCGCGAGCTTCTTTTCTGGATGAATTAAGGGTTTTGAGATTATATATCAGGTATTAAATGATTAATTGGTAATGTATTTTTGACATAAAAACCCCAATACTTGAAAGTATATAATACTTAATGAAATGAGTTCAAAATATATGGAGAATTTAAAATTATGGGCATTGCTTCTTTTTCCACAAAAATGTTTTCCGAGGTCATCTGCTGCTAATGTTTCATTATGCGTATGCAAGATGGAAAAAACTTAATCCTTCCCACATACAATAAATCTGCAGCAGACTTTGAAAACATACCCGAAAAAGAAGGGAAACTCCCTTTAAATTAATGAAAGTACAATAATTGAATCGAGTTGAAAACAAAAATTGGTGACAAAAGGAGAAATTGCCTGTTTTGATTCATTTCTAATCTTTTGACGCCATGTTTTCAAAAAGCAATCTGCTGCAGAGGCATCAGAAAGCAGCTAATAGAGAGAAAGGTCTTAAAGCATGGTTTATTTCTCCTTTTCTATCATCACATTTTATTTATAGCCTGTTTTTATAATGTGAATGGTTTTCCATTCCAATTTATTTATTGGGGTTTTAAGCCGCTTTCAACATTATTTATATTATATCACGGCGACAGTTCACTTATTCATGATCCCTGGGTAAACAAACCAGTACTAGGCTAGAAAATGTGCCTTGCCTAAGGGCACTCCACCATGACCATAGTGCCGCGACTGGGATCGAACCCGGGACACCCGGTTTCAAAATCCCCTTTCCATTCCAGCATACAATCAATCTACAGCAATCAAATTTGAAATCATATTTGCAAATATATGGAAAATCTCTAGAAATCTGAGTGAGTGTAAGTATATTTCATTTAATATTTTCGAAAACGTTGTTTCTTTTCAAAAAGCCATCTTCTCTTGGTATTTATAGACCTTTTGAGTCCCTTCACTCATCTTATATATTAACCCTTTCCCTCAAACAACAATTCTGCAGCAGACGACTTTGAACGTATTTTGTCAAAAAATGGAAAATCTCCATAATTGAATGGATAACGTTACTATGACAAAAAGTGGAAATCATTGTGGCAAAAGGAGAAATTGCACGTTTTGTCACTATGTTTTCAAAAAGCCCTCTGCTGCAGAGGCGTCAGAAAGCGTCTATGTGAGGGAAAGGGTTAATGTGCTTCATAATTAACCCCTTTCACACATACAACAAATCTACAGCAAAAAACTTTGAAAACATCTATTCAAAAACACAGAAAAACTCTATAAATGAAAGCTTAATACTGTAACTAGAACTATCACTGAAGATGATAAATACCCCCAAAACAGCACCTTGACCTACACCATAACTTAATAAGTAAAAGGGCCACAACTCTGTAATATAACATGCAATTGAAAGACCTTCTAAGGATATGCACATCTCTTCTAGGTATAGAAGCTTCATGTAAAATTTTATTGAATTCCACCCAGTCGTTTGTAAGAAATAGGCCGGACAAAATAATTATGGCTTCCAACCGACCGACAGACCAACACAGTCTTCGAAGGAGGTATTATATTACTGAAAAGATAGTGGAACTTTCTCCTTTTATCACAATGTTTTCAAAAGTTACAAGTCTGATGAGGCATCAGAAAGCATCTATATATGTATGAAAGGGCTAAAGGCGGCAAATATTGTCAATATCAGGACAAGGGTTAAATAAAAGCTTAAGGAAAACCTAATCAATAGAAACTAGGTAAATTGAAGGTTTTGGCTGAAGAAAAGTTCTGGATACAATAAATGTTCCACAACACTTTCTCCACCATAAATCTTTTTTCCCCGAACTCTTATAATAAAGAAGAAACAGGTCTTCGTTCCCGGATATCTATTTTATTATTTAACCCTTTCCCACCTATAGACGCATTTTGACACATCCTGACACATCTGCAGCAGATGACTCTTGAAAACAGCGTAGCACAAGGAGAAATTGCTCAAAATGAGCAATTTCTCCTTTTGCCACAATGCTTTTAACTATTTTCAGGGCATATCTGGCTGGTTTGCGAAAGGAACCGAGCTCTCATCAATATTTAACTACTATCTAAGTTTGGTGAAGATCAGATAGTAAATGGAGGCTTTATTGTGTTCACAAGCTGTATTATAGCAATTTTGACAATTTCAAGGGCCATAATCCAGTCATGCAAGGGCACATCTGGCTGGTTGCCGAAAGGAACCGAGCTCTTATCAATATTTAATAACTATCAATGAGTCGGTTTGTGAAAGAAACCGAGCTCTCATGGATACCTAACTACTGTATAAGTTTGATTGAGATACAATCAAAACTGAATACTTTATCGCTTTGTCCGTGCGCATAGACGACGGACACTGTTTACGCCATCGCATAAGCTCTTCTGGCCGTAGAGCTAAAAATGAAAGAACAATTATTGAATTGAAACAGTATGACAAAAAAAATAATATGCTCATAATGAGTAATTTCTCTGGTTGTCATAATGTTTTCAAAATTCCTCTGCTGCAGAGTCGTCAATATGTGGGAAAGGGTTAATTTCACTACACGCCATGCAGTCAGCTGATTATGTATTTGTTTGACTGATATGAAATGGAAAAGTTATGACAGAAAGGTGGAACAAATTCATGATAATCAGAAAACAAATTTGCAACTGAGTAGCAAAACATTTATAAATTATTCAGAATGTCCTAATTGTTGTAACCCTTTCCCGCATACAACAAATCTGCAGCAGACGATTTTGAAACCTTAGTGGCAAAAACCTGAAAAATCTCCATAAAAAATAGCCTTATTGTTAAAAGTTGAAAACATTGTGGCCAAAGGGGAAATTGCTTATCATGAGCAATTTCACCTTTGTCACAATGTTTTCAAAAGTCGTCTGGTATGTGCTATTTTGCGTGTACTATCAAAATGAGGTGGGAAAGGGTTAAATTGATTTCAAAAGTGGTGTACAATCCCCCAGATCCAGACAGATAAAGGGCAGAAACAAGGGTTTAGAGAATTGAGAAAATTGAATTTTCACTTAAATTACCCCTTTCCCACATTCAACCTTTCTATAGCAGACGACTTTGAAATCAGCTAGGCAATAATACAGAAAATCTCTACAAATGACAGTTTCATTATTAATTTGAGTTGTAAACATGCAGTGCGGCAATGGGAGAAATTGCTTTTTTTTTAGCAATTTCTCCTTTTGTCACATTGTTTTCAAAACAATAGGGAAAGGGTTAAAACTTGGAAATATATTCAGCAAAACTTTTCATACTTTAGACTGGTTATAGAGTTTTAAAATGTTTTGTCAACAACTTACAAGTTTCAAAATTTGATTTGGGGGTTCTTAGTTTCTTTTCAAATACAATATAGCTAATTGTTAAATGTTAAATGGTGACAGGTGCCTTTTGACACCTCAATTGCAGATGAATTTTAAAAATATCTGAGGAAAAGGAGAAATTTTCAAACTGATATGTACGCTTTCCAGATATTTCACGCATTTCCTCAGATGAATTCATTTTTTAACCCTTTCCCACATACAACAAATACGCTGCAGACGACATTGAAAATTTTATGGAAAAAATATGAAAACACATCTATAAATGAAAGAAAATTTAAGAATATAGTCAAAAACATTACGGTAAAAGGAGAAGATTGTTCATGATGACCAATTTCTTCTAGTATTGCCACAATGTTTTCAAAGGTCATCTGCTGCAGTGGCCTCAAAAAGCATGTGTACAAAACGGAAGAGATGACTCTAAAACAGTTTAGCATCTTAAATGATTAATGTGATATGCAGTTTGAATTAAAATAAATTGTTATTCTGCAATTTCATATCGTGCACATATAATTGATTTTGCGTAAAATTGATGCCGTTTCTATAAACAAGGGTACCACAAACTGATTCCATTGCCCATCTAATTCATGAAATTCCGAAAGGTTGTAACTTGTCATCCAATTGTAAGGATGATTTGCTTTGAATGTTGGTATGGCGTTTTATGCAACTTTCAAGAAAAATTCAGTTATAAATATCACAACATTTCCTGGGTATGTTTCTCATACTTCTGGTCAATTTATCCCAACATTAATGAGTCGGTTGTAATGCTACACATGTAACCTGACATCAATGATTCGGTTGTAATGCTACACATGTAACCGTACATCAATGAGTTGGTTGTAATGCTACACATGTAACCGGACATCAATGAGTTTGGTTGTAATGCTACACATGTAACCTGACATCAATGAGTTGGTTGTAATGCTACACATGTAACCGGACATCAATGAGTTTGGTTGTAATGCTACACATGTAACCTGACATCAATGATTCGGTTGTAATGCTACACATGTAACCGTACATCAATGAGTTTGTTGTAATGCTACACATGTAACCGGACATCAATGAGTTTGGTTGTAATGCTACACATGTAACCGTACATCAATGAGTTGGTTGTAATGCTACACATGTAACCGTACATCAATGAGTTGGTTGTAATGCTACACATGTAACCGGACATCAATGAGTTTGGTTGTAATGCTACACATGTAACCTGACATCAATGAGTTGGTTGTAATGCTACACATGTAACCGGACATCAATGAGTTTGGTTGTAATGCTACACATGTAACCTGACATCAATGAGTTGGTTGTAATGCTACACCTGTAACCGGACATCAATGAGTTGGTTGTAATGCTACACATGTAACCTGACATCAATGAGTCGGTTGTAATGCTACACATGTAACCGGACATCAATGAGTTTGGTTGTAATGCTACACATGTAACCTGACATCAATGAGTTTGGTTGTAATGCTACACATGTAACCGGACATCAATGATTCGGTTGTAATGCTACACATGTAACCGTACATCAATGAGTCGGTTGTAATGCTACACACGTAACCGGACATCAATGAGTTTGGTTGTAATGCTACACATGTAACCTGACATCAATGAGTTGGTTGTAATGCTACACATGTAACCTGACATCAATGAGTCGGTTGTAATGCTACACATGTAACCTGACATCAATGAGTCGGTTGTAATGCTACACATGTAACCGGACATCAATGAGTTTGGTTGTAATGCTACACATGTAACCTGACATCAATGAGTTTGGTTGTAATGCTACACATGTAACCGGACATCAATGATTCGGTTGTAATGCTACACATGTAACCGTACATCAATGAGTCGGTTGTAATGCTACACACGTAACCGGACATCAATGAGTTTGGTTGTAATGCTACACATGTAACCTGACATCAATGAGTCGGTTGTAATGCTACACACGTAACCGGACATCAATGAGTTTGGTTGTAATGCTACACATGTAACCGGACATCAATGAGTCGGTTGTAATGCTACACATGTAACCGGACATCAATGAGTTTGGTTGTAATGCTACACATGTAACCTGACATCAATGAGTTTGGTTGTAATGCTACACATGTAACCGGACATCAATGAGTCGGTTGTAATGCTACACATGTAACCTGACATCAATAAGTCGGTTGTAATGCTATACATGTAACCGGACATCAATGAGTTTGTTGTAATGCTATACATGTAACATGACATCAATGAGTTGGTTGTAATGCTACACATGTAACCTGACATCAATGAGTTGGTTGTAATGCTACACATGTAACCGGACATCAATGAGTTTGTTGTAATGCTATACATGTAACCTGACATCAATGAGTCTGTTGTAATGCTACACACGTAACCTGACATCAATGAGTTGGTTGTAATGCTACACATGTAACCTGACATCAATGAGTTGGTTGTAATGCTACACATGTAACCTGACATCAATGAGTTGGTTGTAATGCTACACATGTAACCTGACATCAATGAGTTGGTTGTAACGCTACACATGTAACCTGACTTCAATGAGTCGGTTGTAATGCTACACCTGTAACCTGACATCAATGAGTCGGTTGTAATGCTACACATGTAACCTGACATCAATGAGTCTGTTGTAATGCTACACATGTAACCTGACATCAATGAGTTGGTTGTAATGCTACACCTGTAACCGGACATCAATGAGTCTGTTGTAATGCTACACATGTAACCTGACAATCCTCAGAGGGCCATGGAGGATAAGACATTGCAACCATTTTTAAAGTCTTTGGGATGACTCATCAGGGTTACCAAAAGCGCAACCTCCCCTGAAGCCAAATCTACCACTATACCACCAAGGCAGAATGGATGAATATGGATGGCCTTTGTAGAAGACAGTCAATTTCTTATCAAAAAAATGAAATCATTGTGACAAAAGGAGAAAAAGTTCATGAAAAGCAGTTTTCAACTCTATCCAATAGTTAATCTTGTCTATCTTTTAATAGATGTTTTCAAAGTTTTTTTCTGCAAATGTGTTGTATGTGGTAAAAGGTTAAAGAAGGTTAAAACATGGACAAGACATTATGATCAAGTTATGATAATCTGTCATTTTTTTTTTCTTTTTCATTTTTTCTTCTGTTTTGATAGCATCAGATGAGCTTAAAGTAAATGCATTTTATGTGAAGGAATTGCAGTATTAGAAATTCATTAATCTTCAAACTTTAATTCTGAGAGCAATTAACATTCGATACATTTTAAGTTTTCCCAACAATAGTATAAATTTTTAATTATATTTTTGAATATAATTTATAATTGATCTGTTTGCTTTTCCTCTTATAGATCAATTACTCTTTAAGATTCTGTAGCCATTGACTTTTGAAAGAACAAATATCAACAAGAGGGCCATGATGGCCCTGGATCGCTCACCTGAATTATGCAATGTGATTTGTCATGCTTTCCACAATATTTTATTTTTTTACCAACCGACATGTCTTGAAGTAATCTTGTAATCTTGTAGTCATGTAGTGGGCCGCAATAGGAACATTTCAACAAAATAAATTGGAAATTGGCCAGATCCTTTTGGAGAAGAACATTTCTGAAGATTTCACTATATATGATAGAGGGTCCCCAAAGGAACATTTCTACAAAATTATTTCGAAATAAGCCGGCCAGGTTTGGAAAAGAAGAATTTTAAAGTTTTCAGTATAGCCATAATTATAAATTAAGGCAAAACAGTTCACCAAATATGGAATAAGTGTGTAATTATTTAATACAGTTGAATACATTGTGGCGGCAAAGAGAGAAATTGTTTATTAAGAGCAATTTATCCTTTTTCCGCAATGTTTTCAAAAATTGTCTCCTGTAGTTATAATGGTCAAATTGTGTTAAGATCTGTAAGTTGGAAAAGGTTAAGAAAGAGCCAAAATTAAGATCTGTAAGCTGGAAAGGGTTAAGGCAGCTGAGGCCAAATTAAGATATGTAAGTTGGAAAGGGTTTTTAAGGCAGCTAGGGCCAAATAAAGATCTGTAAGTTAGAAAAGGGTTAAGGCAGCTATGTCAAGATAAAGATCTGTAAGTTGGAAAAGGTTCAGGCAGCTAGCGCAAACTAAAGATCTATCAGTTAAAAAGAGTTAAGGCATCTTGGGCCAAATAAAGATCCATCAATTGGAATTAGTTAAGGAAGCTAGGGTCAAATAAAGATCTGTAAGTTGGAAAGAGTTTAAAAGGAGCTAGGGAATTAAGCCTTAATTCATTCTCACTTACAACAAGGGCACCGCAAAGCGGATGCATCCCCTCGGTATTCAAAGTCAATCTTTGACCTTGACCTTTAACCTATAACCTTGAAAATATATAGACTTCTAGACCTTGCCATATACTAACTGTATACCAAGGTTGGTTAAGATCGGTCGAGGGATGTTTAGTATAAAGTGGTCACAAGCTTATTACGGACGGACGGTCGCAGAGCCAATTGAACGAACGAACGGACAGTCCCATTTCTATATCCCCATGGCAAACTTCGTTAGCCGAGGGGAAATAAAGCTGATGCCATTTTCCGTATGTTGTTTATACCAGCTGTGAAATCATAATGAGGAAATAACTGTTAATCCTGGAAGTTAAAAAATATCTAGATAGCGATGAAAAACATAGTAGGAAAATGAGTAATTGCCAATTTTAAATAAATTTCCCCTTTTTCCATAATACTTTTTAACAAGAAACCGCTGAAGACGGTGAGGCAGGATTTTCGGCAATTTGACCTTGAAAATCGACAAACCAAGGTCAAGGTCAAAGTAGCCATAGAAATCAATAAAACTTGTTACTGGTTACGTACGTAACTACAGGCAAAGTTTCAAGTTTGTAACCCTTTCCAGTGCTGAGATTTTGCCTCAACCTGAAACTTTAACCAAAATGTTGACGGACAGACAGACAGACGGACGGACGGACATCGCCAATCTATAGACCGGAATTGCTAGAGCAATTCGGTCAAAAATGTATGACATAGAAAGATGAATTTTCAATACTTTCATTTATTCAGATTATGTGCATGTTATCAAAGTTGCCTGCTGCATTTGTTGTAAAATGGGTAAAGGGTGAAGTGTAATTATAAATCAATACATCACCTGAAGTTCAAAAAGGTTCCTCACACCATTGTCATATCCATCCAAATTAAATTTGCATTTTAACCCTTTCCCACCAACAGTATTTTGACACATATGCAGCAGACGACTCTTGAAAACATTGTGACAAAAGACGAAATGGCTCATAACGTCTCGAAAGTTGTCTGCTGCAGATTTGTC
Organism: Serripes groenlandicus; assembly: GCA_031761405.1. Taxonomy (NCBI): domain Eukaryota; kingdom Metazoa; phylum Mollusca; class Bivalvia; order Cardiida; family Cardiidae; genus Serripes; species Serripes groenlandicus. Next base: position 127,481,402 of record JASEVX010000004.1, on the reverse strand, counting down.
ATATGTGGGAAAGCCTTAAAACAGATATGAAACTATTGATTAAATTTGTATTAACTGCTACAATGTACTACATACATAATTATCTGCTACAATGCACTACATACATAATTACCTGCTACAATGTACTACATACATAATTACCTGCTACAATGGACTACATACATAATTACCTGCTACAATGCACTACATATATAATTACCTGCTACAATGTACTACATACATAATTACCTGCTACAATGCACTACATACATATTTACCTGCTACAATGCACTACATACATAATTACCTGCTACAATGCACTACATACATTATTACCTGCTACAATGTACTACATACATAATTACCTGCTACAATGCACTACATACATAATTACCTGCTACAATGTACTACATACATAATTACCTGCTACAATGCACTACATACATAATTACCTGCTACAATGCACTACATACATAATTACCTGCTACAATGCACTACATACATAATTACCTGCTACAATGCACTACATACATAATTACCTGCTACAATGCACTACATACATAATTACCTGCTACACTGTGTTACATAAATAATTACCTGCTACAATGTGTTACATACATAATTACCTGCTACAATGCACTACATACATAATTACCTGCTACAATTTGTTACATACATAATTACCTGCTACAATGTGTTACATACATAATTACCTGCTACAATGCCTACATACATAATTACCTGCTACAATTTGTTACATACATAATTACCTGCTACAATGCACTACATACATAATTACCTGCTACAATGTACTACATACATAATTACCTGCTACAATGCACTACATACATAATTAACTGCTACATTATACTACATACATAATTACCTGCTACATTATACTACATACATAATTAACTGCTACAATGTACTATAGACAAAACTCCCACTACGTAGCATATTAAACCACCGGTATAGACAAAACTCCCACTATGTAGTTTATTAAACCACCGGTATAGACAAATCTCCCACTACGTAGCATATTAAACCACCGGTATAGACAAAACTCCCACTACGTAGCATATTAAACCACCGGTATAGACAAAACTCCCACTATGTAGTTTATTAAACCACCGGTATAGACAAATCTCCCACTACGTAGCATATTAAACCACCGGTATAGACAAAACTCCCACTAGAACACCAAATATTTGAAACTGTCAGTTGTAAAAATATCAGACAGCATTTAAATGACAAATTTTCAAAATCGATGTGACAGTTTTGTAATATATTCTTCATAAAATAGTATGTTTGATTACTTAAGTGTTTTTCAAGTATTTAAGTCCAGATATTTCTAGGGGAAGTTAACTGAATACTTATTGCATGCGACTGGAATTCCCAAATACAACAAATTTGCAGCAATGAGACTTTCAGAATATTTAGGAAAAATAATAGAAAATCTCTTGAAAGAAAAGTTTCATTTATCAAATAAAGGTGAAAATATTGTGGCCCAAAAAAAATAAATAATTGCTCATTATGAGGATTTTTTCCTTATGCCACAATACTTTCAAAAGTTGTCTGCTATAAAACAGTGTTAAGTTTATGATGATAAAAGATGATAGTGAAACTCCTTTTTATACAATTATTTAAATTTTGCTTCAAAACCTAAAATACATTATTGGTCAATAAAACTTTTATAAATTTGTATAAAACCCTATTTGAAAAATAAAAATATATAAATTCTCTAGTAATATCAAAGACATAAAAGCTTTTAAAAAGATATTAACCCTTTCCGTCATATAGACGCTTGCTGATGCCTCTGCAGCAGCTTTTTGAAAACAAAGTGACAAAAGAGAGCAATTTCTCCTTTTGCCACAATGTTTTCAACTTTTAGTCATTGGTTATCCATTCAATTATAGAGATTTTCCATGTTTTGACAAAATATGTTCATAGTCGCAGAATTGTCGTATGAGGGAAAGGGTTAATAAAACCATAAACTGAGTATTCAGCCATTACCTATTCCAATAGTATCAATGAAAAATTGACTCCAACACATGACAAGTATTCCTCAACAATGATTATCCATTTATCCAATTTTTGTCGATAGCGTCAGTTTGAAACCAAGTGAGCGATTACCGCAGTCTAACAGTCGCGTTGATGTCCTCAGCAACTTGGTGGTCCATATAAGCTAAAATCAATTGGAAGCTTTCCCAATATGATTGGACATAATCTCCCGTACAGTGGAAAGAGATTGAAATTCTATAAATGTTTAGTATAACATCGACTCTACAAATTGGCAATTAGAGTTGCTAATAATAAAAAAAAATTCTAGAAATTGAATCAATGGTCTAAATGCAGGGTGATGTTTTACATAAAGGAGTCTGCACTTTTATAATTTGTATAACCCGATTGATTGATTGATTGATTGATTGGGGTTTAACGCCATTTTTAACAATTTCTCAGTCATATCACGGCGGCCAGTTCACCTACTCATATGTTTCCTGGTTTTCGCACACCAGTAATCCACACAACAATCTTCCTAAGCAACTGACTTAGCCCATTGGTGGAAGACGAATGAAGCATGTTGCAATGACTTTTGTCAATCGTCAGAAAGAAAGTTGGCCGAGCCGGGATTCGAATTCACAACCCCTGGATTGACAGCCCGCGTCGTTACCAACTGAGCTACTGGGACTCGACTGTATAACCCGATATGTCACGTTTAATCTTTTCCATATAGAATACATCTGACACCCAAGCAGAGCAGAGCCTCGTTTTCCAAAGGTCCCAGGTTCGTATCCTGTGATTGGTTTTTTTTGCACACCAATTTTGTGCATTACTGGTTCAATTACCAGGAAGCAGACATCTTGTAAGATTAACCCTTTCCCTCATATAGACGCTTTCTGACGCCTCTGCAGCAGACAGCTTTTTGAAAACATAGTGACAAAAGAAAAAAATTGCTCAAAACGAGCAATTTCTCCTTTTGCCACAATGTTTTCCTATTTTATAAAGTCATAGGTTATCCATTCAACTATAGAGATTTTATATTTGTTGACAAAATATGTTCAAAGTCGTTTAATAAATAAAACTTGTTTTGCAATCAATTGAGATAAATAAGTTTATCCCTTATCCCACATGCAGACACATTCTGACACATAGCTTAGAATGAAGCCGACGCCAACTGGAATCATTGTGGCAAAAGGAGAATTGGCTCATCATCAGCAATTTCTCCTTTTGCCACAATGTTTTCAACTTTATTAAATAACTTTACTTTCATTTGTAGAGATTTTCCAAATTTCTGCCTTAAAGATGCTTTAACCCTTTCCCTCATACGACAATTCTACAACAGACGACTTTGAACATATTTTGTCAAAAAAAAGGAAAATCTCTATAATTAAATGGATAACCTGTATGACTAAAAGTAGAAAACATTGCAGTGTCTTTAAACCGTGTAAATTAATAGTACACATCGTTCTTTTCATCATGGGAAACTAGCATGCCAAGTTTGATGTTCCTCAGTGATATGGTTTTCTCTTTCACTTCATCATAATAATAACTTACTCTTTATCATATTAAACTAGAACTATCACTAAAGATAATAAATACACCCTAAACAGCACCTTGACCTACACCATAACTTAATAAGTGAAAGGACCATAACTCTGTAAAGTAACATGCAATTGTAACCCCTTTAGGATAAGCACATATCCCCTTCATCATTTATTACATAACGGCCATCTGCCCATCATTTTATAAAGAAACAAGACATTTTACAGGGAGTATATTTATGCATTCAATGTCATAGATCACAAAATAATTGGCAGACGTTCATAATAAAAGGGAGTTTAACAGATTGTCTTTAATAAGCTGATAATTAATATACAAATTAGATGATCCTGCACTTAAGCAATCTGGTTAAGGGTCTAATGTCTGCTTACGAAGTGGATAATCTCCGCATGCGAATAGGCTTATGTCCACCTAAGCAGTTTTAACAAAGGGGATAATGTCCAAATGGTCTAAAGTCCAAAGTCTGCCATTCAATTACAGTATGTTGTACATGGACACACACACACACAGACACCGTAACATCAGTGATGCTATCTTATAATATCCCCTCTGCTCTATAATCTTTTGAGGGGATAATGAGCAAATGTTCATTTTCCCACATTGTTTTCAAAAGTCGTCTCCTTCAAAGGCATTTAATGTCACCTGCATCAGGGATACTGTTAGTTACTATGGACACAATACAGAAAGCAATGATGGATGCCCATACATATACTTTTGATTCTGTTCCTAGAGGCTGAGGAACATTTCTACAAAATTATTTGAAGATTGCATTACCAGGCCACATACTTTTGGAGAAGAAGACTTATATGGCAAAACGTTTAGCTTGACACCTGGTGGCCATGTTTTTAACCAATCAACAAGGGCTGAAGGAATTTGATAATGTATCATCCAAGGAACATTAAAAAAAATTCTACAAAATTATTTGAAAATCTGTTTTATTTTTTAAGTGTTTTCTTTTGGTTGCCTTGAAAGCATGAAATTTGAATGGGTCCAAAATAATGAAAGGATTTAGATTAGGACATTGGGAGGATGCTATCCGTGAAGTTTCATCCTAATTGGCCGAGTGGTTCCAGAGATGTCGTTTGATACCAAAACACACAGACACAACAGATTATTCGCCCTGCCATAAGATCGACTGGCTCTCAGCCAGTTAAGCTAAAAACCAGGACTGTTTTTCTTTTTTTCCTGTGTTATCATTTCTCCCAATCAAGTCACCATGAAATCGGAGGTCAACAAAATTAATCAAGATGGGACAATAACTCACTGCGCCTGTCAAAGACAAACCCGCCACCGTGATTTCCAGCGACCATGCTGACTTAATCAGCATTATCTACATAAAACAGACATTTTCGGACCCTTCTCAATTGTGTCAAAGAGCGCAAGATAAGCATTGTTTTACATGTGCTTAACCCTTTCCCTCATATAGACGCTTTCTGACGCCTCTGCATCAGACGGCTTTTTGAAAACATAGTGACAAAAGAAGAAATTGCTCAAGACGAGCAATTTCTCCTTTTGACACAATATTTTCCACTCTTCGTCATAGGTTAAATTATCCATTAAATTATATAGATTCCATTTTTTGACAATATATGTTCAGTCATCTGCTGCAGAATTGTCGTATGAGGGAAAGGGTTGACTCATTCCCACATAAAGATGCTTTCAAACGCCTCTGCAACAGAGGACTTTTGAAAAATTGTGGCAAAAGGATGAGAAATTTATCTTTTTTCCTAAATGATTTCATGAACGATCTCTTTATAATAATCTTACTTTCATTATTTTATAGAGATTTTCCATAATTTTGAATAGATGTTATCAAAGTCATATTCAGACCAACTGATGGTAAATTCTAGAACATCCTGAACAAACTTTGTTTGCGGAGGCAGAATTTATTTTTTGTTGTTCTTTATTATTTGTTTGTATTCGTTCTCAAAGTTGTTTATGTGTTGTTTGAAGCACAAGTGACATAAAACAAATGTTCATGAACTAATTACAAATAAAAACCTGCACAATTATTATGCAGGAAATTGTCAAAGCGTTCTTACTATCATTTGTAACACAGAAAACGTGAAATTGTAATAATTAATTTCCCACTTGTAGACGGATTTTGATGCATCTGCAGCAGACGGATTTTGAAAACATTTTAGCAAAACTCTATTTTTTAATTAAACTCCCTCCTATTAATGAAGATTTTCAAATGTTTGACAGAATGTTTTTAAAGTCATCTGCTGCAGTTTTGCTGTATGCGGGAAAGGGTTAATAAACATCATCATGAGCAATTTCTCCTTTTGCCTCAATGTTTTCAAAAATCGTCTGCTGCAGATGCGCCATAAAGTGTCTGTATGTGGGAAAGGGTTAGCATACCACAACTTCAGATGCAGCAGTCATCTTTTAACCCTGTCTAACTTGTAAACACAATTTGAAACATCTGCAGCAGACGACTCTTGAAAACAGTGTGAAACAAGATGTGTTTGTGAAACACTGATGCCCCCCAATGGCAACATCTAGGTCAAAGGTCAAGGTCGCAAGGTATACACATGTGAAATATGGTAGCATTACCTGTTATTGTTCAAAAGTAGTGGGGAAGGTTAAAAAGAAAATTGAGAATGGCAACATCTAGGTCAAAGGTAAAGGTCGCAAGGTCAAAAATGTTGTTACTGACAGAAAGGTCATGTCACAAGGAATACACATGTGAAATATGGTAGCCGTATCTGTTATGGTTCAAAAGTAATGGCCAAGGTTAAAGTTTTTTTCGAGAATGGCAACATCTAGGTCAAAGGTCAAGGTCGCAAGGTCAAAAATGTTGGTACTGACATGTGAAATATGGTAGCCATACCTGTTATGGTTCAAAAGTAATGGCCAAGGTTAAAGTTTTTTTCGAGAATGGCAACATCTAGGTCAAGGTCAAGGTCGCAAGGTACTGACAGAAAGGTCATGTCACAAGGAATACACATGTGAAATATGGTAGCCATACCTGTTATGGTTCAAAAGAAATGGCCAAGGTTAAAGTTTTTTTCGAGAATGGCAACATCTAGGTCAAGGTCAAGGTCGCAAGGTGAAAAATGTTGGTACTGACAGAAAGGTCATGTCACAAGGAATACACATGTGAAATATGGTAGCCGTATCTGTTATGGTTCAAAAGTAATGGCCAAGGTTAAAGTTTTTTTCGAGAATGGCAACATCTAGGTCAAAGGTCAAGGTCGCAAGGTCAAAAATGTTGGTACTGACAGAAAGGTCATGTCACAAGGAATACACATGTGAAATATGGTAGCCGTACCTGTTATGGTTCAAAAGAAATGGCCAAGGTTAAAGTTTTTTTTTAGTATGGCAACATCTAGGTCAAAGGTCAAGGTCGCAAGGTCAAAAATGTTGGTACTTATAGAAAGGTCATGTCACAAGGAATACACATGTGAAATATGGTAGCCGTATCTGTTATGGTTCAAAAGTAATGGCCAAGGTTAAAGTTTTTTTCGAGAATGGCAACCTCTAGGTCAAAGGTCAAGGTCGCAAGGTCTAAAATTTTGGTACTGACAGAAAGGTCATGTCACAAGGAATACACATGTGAAATATGGTAGCCGTACCTGTTATGGTTCAAAAGTAGTGGTCAAGGTTAAAGTTTTTTTTGTGCAGACAGACAGACAGACCAACAGACCAACCAACCAACAGACAGGCCAAAAACTATATGCCCACCGAATCGGAGATTCCGGGGGCATAAAAAGAAGAAAATTTAACTCATAGAGATCGCTATAATGAGCTATATCTACCTTTGCCATGATGTTTTAAACATTTATTCATCAATTATATTTTCCTTGTTAGAGATATATATTCAATGTTTTCATCGAGATGTTTTTAAAGTCATCCACTGCAAGTTTGTTGAAGAAAGTGTTGAAAATATAGATGAAAAAGATCCAAATCAATAACCTGAACAACTTTTATTCAATTTCTATACTGGTACTGTTGATTATAATTAAAACACTTACCTATAGACGTTCAATTTCTGTCCGATTCTTAATTAAGTCTAATACTCTTTTATCTGAAAAAAGAAAAGAAATTACCGTTAGGATATAATTATTATATGCAGTTAATTAAACTTGTTTTGTATATCATATTTTTACAATAAATAATGGTATCCTTTATAAGCATTGATAGAGATTCATGCATTATGTAACTGACACAATGTTCAAGAGAGAATTGTACCTTAAACCCTTTCCCTCATATGATAATTCTGCAGCAGACGACTTTGAACGTATTTTGTCAAAACATAGAAAATCTCCATAATTGAATGGATAACCTATGACAAAAAGTGGAAAACATTGTGGCAAAAGGAAAAATTGCACGTTTTGTGCAATTTCTTCTTTTGTCACTATATTTTCAAAAAGCTGTCTGCTGCAGAGGCGTCAGAAAGCGTCTATATGAGGGAAAGGGTTAACCCTTTTCCACATACAGCAAATCTGCAGCAGACAACTTTGACAGTTTATATACAAAAGCGTGAAAAATCTCCATAAATAAGAGTTTAATTATTAAAAAAAGTTGAAAACATTGTGGCAAATAGAGAAATTGCTCATTTTGAGCAATTTTATTCTTTTGTCACAATGCGTCTGTATCAGGGAAAGGGTTAAATTCAAGAGTTTGAAAACATTTCACAATCTTTTTGAAGTTCTTAAAAGGCATTCTAAAACAATTCCGAGAACGTTCAGTTTTGGAGCGGCCATTCAATATTCATGAAAGATTTAAAAAACTGTCAATAACACTTCCAGAGATCTTCACAGGGGGCCTAAGGCAACTTTTTTATAACACTTTCCCTCATATAGACACTTTCTGATGCCTCTGAAGCAGACAGCTTTTTGAAAACATAGTCAAAACGAGCAATTTCTCCTTGTGCTACAATGTTTACAATTTTTGTCATGGGTAATCCATTCAATTATAGAGACTTTCTGTTTTTGACAAAATATGTTCAAAGTCGTCTGCTGCAGAATTGTCCTATGAGGGAAAGGGTTAAACACATTTTGAAAAAAGTAAAAATCGCCCCAATTGAGCTCCATTTCCTGCAAATAAAGCAGTTTGTCCTTTCCCCAAAATACTTACAATATTGTGTCATAATAAATGCCTTCCCAAATCAAGATAAAGTAGCCCTTTTCCACTAACAGACACATTCTGAGTCATCTGCAGCAGATGTCTTTTGAAAACATTGTGACAAACAGATAAATTGCTCATGAGCAATTTCTCCAACTGCCGGAAATGTTCAGTTTATGTCCCACAACATTTTCAAAGTCGTCTGCAGCAGATTTGTTGTATTCAGGAAAGGTTAAATTATTGTTTCATGAGAAGCTTTCAAAGCAGATTATTGTAAAAATTGCACATCAGGTAAATATTTAAATGAATTTATCACTTTTATTTCTGAAAGTATAAGAAATATGACAAGCATTCAATGCCTATCTGATACAATGTAGCAAAAACCCTAACAATCATCTTAATGCTGTGTATTGACAATGCTCTTAAAATATCATAAAAGATATATTGTTATATTCATGACAATGACTCTTCAAATGTTAGACTGTTGACATTTATTCTTGTAAAATTCTTTTCCCCTAGAGCTCTTGCATCCTTTCACTCCATATATACATGTAATGCATACACTATATAGAGCTCTTTCACACTTTCACTCAATACAATGTTTATACTAGAGCTATTGCACCATTCTCCTTCTATACTAGTCAAACACTAGAGCTCTTGCACCATTTCTCTCTCTATAATATTCATACACTAGAGCTTTTGCACACCATTCTCTCTCCATAACATGTATTGCACCATTCTCTCTCCATAACATGTATACATTATAACTCTTGCACCATTCTCTCTCTATAATATGCATACACTAGAGCTCTTGCACCATTCTCTCTCTAGAATATTTAAACACCAGAGCTCTCACACCATTCTCTGTCTATAATATTCAAAACCCACAGCTCTCACACGATTCTTTCTCTATAATATTCAAACACCAGAGCTCTCACACTTCTTTCTCTCTGTAATATTTAAACACAAGAGCTCTCACACCATTCTCTCTCTATAATATTTAAACACCAGAGCTCTCACACTTCTTTCTCACTATAATATTTAAACACCAGAGCTTTCACACCATTCTCATCAGAGCTCTCACACTTCTTTCTCTATAATAATATTTAAACACCAGAGCTCTCACACCATTCTTTCTATATAATATTTAAACACCAGAGCTCTCACACTTCTTTCTCTATATAATATTTAAACACCAGAGCTCTCACACTTCTTTTTCTATATAATATTTAAACACCAGAGCTCTCACACCATTCTCTCTCTATAATATTCAAACACCAGAGCTCTCACGCTTTTCTCTCTATACTAGTTAAGCGCTAGAGCTTCTGCATCAGTTTCTCTATAAGATATTCATACACTGCTATTACTAGAATACCTTTTCTAATGTTGTGTCTCACATGTTTGTGTGTCAAAACTAGCTCATTGATTGATTCCTATGAATTTCCACATGGAAGACAAAAGAAATCCATAAAATATTGCCAGATGTATAAAACAATATTACTATTTTAGACGTTTCCTAACTAAAACACCTGCCTGAATAATAGCATGGAATATGTTCCAGATTGATTGATTGATTGATGTTTTCACCGCTTTCAACAATTTTTCGGTTATATCACAGCATTTCCTTGGTAAGTTACCAGTACTACTGGTCAATTCATCCTGACACCGGCCAGTTAGTCATAATGCTAACCCAGCAACCCTGAGCACCTAGGAGGGCAGCCACTTCTACCATTTTTAAAGTCTTTAATTGGTATAACCTGGCCGGGGATCAAACCCGCAACCTCCCGCTCTACCACTACACCACCCAGGCGGTGTTCCAGATTGTAGTATTTGAATGAAAAAGAGAATACAGTTTTCTATAATTATTATTTTTTACTGGCTATATAACCTAAAAGGCACAACTCCACACTTAAAGAACATGTGTGTATGGTGTTGTACACATTCATACTTAATGCTAACCCCACAAAACTGAGTGGCAAGGAGGGAAAGCCATATATAACCACCACTTTTAACCCTTTCCCTCATACGGCAATTCTGCAGCAGACGACTTTGAACGTATTTTCTCAAAACATAGAAAATCTCCATAATTGAATGGATAAACCTATGACAAAAAGTGGAAAACATTGTTGCAAAAGGAGAAATTGCACGTTTTGTGCAATTTCTTCTTTTGTGACTGTTTTCAAAAAGCCGTCTGCTGCAGAGGCGTCAGAAAGCGTCTATATGAGGGAAAGGGTTAAATGTATTTGTTATGACCAGGCTTGGGATCAAACCCTTCCACTCAAACACCCGAGGCTGAAGCTCTACCACTACATCACTTAGGTGGCTTCCCATCCTTAAGGAAACAAATGCTCATTTGACCAAAAGGGGCCATAACTCCAATATAATCACCAATACATACACAGACAAACAAAGAACACAGCAACTTTGGACTTCCTGAAATGATCAGGGATCATTATAAAAGGTTAACCCTTTCTTACACGCATCAAATCCGCAGCAGACAATTCTGAAACAATCTCAGAAAAAATATGGAAAATCTCTATAAATGAAAGTATTATAATTGTTGTATAAAGTTGAAAAACATTGTATCAATGATGAGCAATTTCTACTTTTGCTACAATGTTTTTTTAAAGTCGTCTGTTGCAGATCTTTAAAAATGTGTCTGCAAGTAGGAAAGGGTTAAGTGTTGGATAAAGGGTACTGAATAACAGGCTGTATTGTTTTTCCCTGGAAAACTTATGTATATTTAAAACCTCTATTGACGTGCAATTTAATCAGATAAATTCATTTGCGTGCCGAAGACATCCCTACTAATCTATCAATCTCTCATCTTTACTTGGAAATAATTCTACTGCAGCTTTGCTCCTCATCTCGCGTACTTTGAGAAACAGCACACGAACACCAGCCTGAAGGACTTACTATGTGACAGGTGAAGATTTAGATCAGCGAGTACTTCTGCACATTCTGATAAGGGCAGAGGTCCAGATAATTTGTTTTTTGTTTGTTTGGAGTTTAACGCCGCTTTCAAGAGGTCCAGATAAGGAGGAGTATTCAGCTCTTTTACCCACAATATCTCTCATATCATCCAACCAAACCCTATGATGTGGGTACTCAAAAGAATCGTCTCAATGAGACGATTACTTTGAGTACCCACAACATAGGGTTAGCGGGTAAAATAAGGATTTTAGAACGTACAAAACGCCCGTTATCTAGAGCTCTGATAAGGGTCTACAAGGGTCTTCATTAATCACCATGTAGTAATAAAGGACGCATCTGATGACCAACAACTGATAATGCAAGTACAGTGGAACCTGTGTATATAGACTACAAATGGGAACACAACCTTATGGCCTTTTTACACAGATGGTCTTTAATTGCAGGGTCATTTATGCAGAAAATGAGTACTTGTGATATTAAAAGAGTGCACGGTTAACTATAGACAGAGAATCACTATTTACAAGGTGGTCTTTAGCACAGGTGTGACTGTATAAATACATGTAATTTGATTGTATTTACAAGGTGGTCTTTAGCACAGGTGTGACTGTATACATACATGTAATTTGATTGTATTTACAAGTTGGTCTTTAGCACAGGTGTGACTGTATAAATACATGTAATTTGATTGTATTTACAAGTTGGTCTTTAGCACAGGTGTGACTGTATACATACATGTAATTTGATTGTATTTACAAGGTGGTCTTTAGCACAGGTGTGACTGTATAAATACATGTAATTTGATTGTATTTACAAGTTGGTCTTTAGCACAGGTGTGACTGTATACATACATGTAATTTGATTGTATTTACAAGTTGGTCTTTAGCACAGGTGTGACTGTATAAATACATGTAATTTGATTGTATTTACAAGTTGGTCTTTAGCACAGGTGTGACTGTATACATACATGTAATTTGATTGTATTTACAAGGTGGTCTTTAAGCACAGGTGTGACTGTATACATACATGTAATTTGATTGTATTTACAAGTTGGTCTTTAGCACAGATGTGACTGTATACAATGTAATTTGATTGTATTTACAAGTTGGTCTTTAGCACAGGTGTGACTGTATACATACATGTAATTTGATTGTATTTACAAGTTGGTCTTTAGCACAGGTGTGACTGTATACATACATGTAATTTGATTGTATTTACATGTTGGTCTTTAGCACAGGTGTGACTGTATACATACATGTAATTTGATTGTATTTACAAGTTGGTCTTTTTAGCACAGGTGTGACTGTATACATACATGTAATTTGATTGTATTTACAAGTTGGTCTTTAGCACAGGTGTGACTGTATACATACATGTAATTTGATTGTATTTACAAGGTGGTCTTTTTAGCACAGGTGTGACTGTATACATACATGTAATTTGTGAAGAAGAAAAAAATCTTAGGAGGAAGCATTTCCATTGCCATTTTTATCAACCATTGACCCTCTAGTGTAGGTATACTGTAAGAATTAAGGAAGCAATTCTATAATATTTCTTTTCATTCTGCGTAAAACAATTTCATCAAGAGAATTTCCATTTTTATCAACCCTCTATTGTAGGTATACTGTAAGAATTAGGGAAGCAATTCTATATAATATTTCTTTTCATTCTGCGTAAACAATTTCATTAAGAGAATTAATTTAAAAAATTTGTTAATTTACAATTGCCAATTTTTATATATACATTTGTATATAGTTTCTGAAAGTGACTAGTGAATGTATGTATTCTATTGAGTTTGGGAACAAACGGTTTTATCTGATACACACCTGGTGCACATTCATGCAGCAGGCAGATTTGGAAGAAATGGCAACTGTTTACCTGATATAACATTTAAAGCACAGTCAGAAAAAAAAAAGGGTTCTTTTGATATGGTGTTAAATTCATTGTGGAAACAGGAGAAATTGTTTATGCTCAGCAGTTCGCACTCTTTTGCAATTTGTTTTCTAAAGTCGTCTGTTGCAGATGTGTCTGCAAATGGAAAAGGATTTAAACCATTACCCCGAGATACAGACCCGTAAATCCTGCAGCAGATGATATTTGAAAACATAGTGGCAAAAGGAGAAAATGCTAATAATTGACTTGATTCTAAAACTTATCTTAAATATATAGAGATTTTTCGCTGTCTGCTGCAGATAATTACGATAGGAAAGGGTTTATATGGATATTGATAAAGTTGACTAGTATTGAACTGCTGGTAACCAAGCTTGCATGCGAAATTCCCAATGAGGCAATTACAGCCAAGAGCAGGTGCTTTTTATGTCTTAATTAGGACAATTCGAGCTTCGGTACTATCTGTAACTAAATCAACGGATCTTCCCATTTTCACAAAGTCTCATAACTTCATCATACCACGCTAGAAGTTTCTTGCTCGATATCTGTTTCTTGACAATCTCACCAGTATTCCAGTCATATCATTTTCCCTCATACAACAAATCTGCAGCAGACAACTTTGAAAAAATCTTATCAAAAATATAAACAAGAGCACTGCGTATGGCACAGATGCTCGACTGATAGAAAACAGAAAAAAATCTGAGCTGAACAAAAAACCTTAACCGGACGACCACGCCGCCGCCGCCGACGCCGACGACCACGGCAGGGTCATGACAATGGCTCTCGTTTTTTCAAAAGTCGAGCTAAAAACCTCTACAAATAAATGTGTACATTTTAATTATTGAATTTTAAACAATTTCTCATATTGCCACAATGTTTTCAATACTTGTATGCTGTAAAGCTGTCAGAAAGCGCCAGTATGTAGGAAAGGGTTATATCAGTCTATTCTGTATAAATTACCAGTACATCCAGACAGTTTATCCTGACACCAGCGCATCAGACATAACACTATATATCCCTGGAATCCTGAGTGTTGTGGATGGAAGCCAATAGTAGGTTTTGTAAAATATTTGGAACAAGTCAACCTTGAATCTGTTACAGGTCTACTGCTCATGAAATGGAAGCTCTAACCACTGATTCCTAGGACGCAGGACGCCATGAGCGGAAAAGTAACAAGGAACGCCCAGTTCCAAATCACACTACGTCGACCACACGGCGAAACATGCTAAAAGGTTATTTTAAGTAATTTCTCCTTTTCCAGAAATCTTTTCAAATTTATTTTAAAGTCACAATTCCATCTTCTGCACCTTACATTCTGATCCTCCTCTTCCTTTAACCCTTTCCCTCATACGGCAATTCTGCAGCAGACGTCTTTGAACGTACTTTGTCAAAAAATAGAAAATCTCCATAAATGAATGGATAACCTATGACTAAAAGTGGAAAACATTGTGGCAAAAGGAGAAATTGCACGTTTTGTGCAATTTCTTCTTTTGTTACTATGTTTTCAAAAAGCCGTCTGCTGCAGAGGCGTCCGAAAGTGTCTATATGAGGGAAAGGGTTAAAGCAGTCCTCACTGTACAATAATGTCAGGAAAATCATTTAGGGTTAGGAAAGCATTAATTGTACTGAACAAAATATATTGTCACCCTATGGATCAATGGTATATAACCTTAACATTGCTAATTGGCATAGCCCTTTCCCAAATGCAGATGGTTTTGGAAACATTGTGTCAAAAGGAGCAATTTCTTCTTTTTGACACATTATGTTTTCAACTCTATGTGATAATTAACTATAGAGATTATTCTTGGTTGTGTATAGATTTTTTCAAAGTCGTCTTTTGCAGATTTGTTGTGTGTGCATGCGCAAAAGGGTTATAAACTCATCTTACAAAAAGATATCATGATACACCATGAACTCCCATATTGACAAGATTCTTTGAGAAACTAATAGTTTGATTAATTATTTAAAAGGATGTTGAGGGGAAATATCTCTTATTTATATCAGGCACTATTAACAAATGGTCCCGTAAGGCATCCATAAATTGATTCAACCCCTTTCAAGAAGTGTTATTTAATGTGTCTATTACTGAACAATATTAACCTGGTCTTTACCTTACAGCAAATACATTATATAGAGGGCTTGGCATGAAACGGTTGTAACTAAAATTTGTATTTTTTTACCAAGGTTAATCACCTCGCCATAAAGTCTTTATAAGCTTTAAATCATTTTTCTTGAAAAACAATGGACATTTTGGAGCCATTGCTCGTTCTGAGCAATGGCACCTAAATTTGTCAAAATTGCCCCTAAACCAGGGATTTCAAAATAGGTTTTTAGTTACAACTGTTTCACGCCAAGCCCTCGATATGACTATATATATATAAGAGAAATATATATAAGACAAGAGGGCCATGACAGAAGGCCCTGGATCGCTCACCCATGCAACATGATTTTTAATGTGGTCAGGTAAGCCACAACAAGAGGTCCAATGTCAAGTAAAAGCTCCATTTAAAACCAGGCAAAATAACCTAACCAATGTTGTGTGTTGTAAGATTGTCAAATTAATAGGACATAAGGAAACTGAGAGGTCTGTTTCAGATAAGAAGAGTTCAAAGTTTTTCCTATATCTCTCTATGTAAAACAGGTGAACTCCGGGACATGGCCAATTTTGACCAGGGCATAATTTGAACAATCTTGGAAGAGGACCATTAGACAATGCTAGTCATACCAAATATCTAAGCAATAGATTAGGCCTTTTGGTTTCAGACAACAAGATTTTAAAAGATTTCCTATAAATCTCTATGTAAAACAGGTGATCACCCTGGGTGGGGCAAATTTTGACCCCAGGAGCATAATTTGATTTTTTTTTGTAGAGGGCCCCTAGACAATCTACACACCAAACAGTTAAGCTCTAGGCAAAGAAAATGTTCAAAGTCTTTCCCTATATAACTATATATGTGAAAAGAGTGATGGGGCCAATTTTGACCCCAGGGGCATAATTTGAACAATAGTAGAAGAGGACCACCAGACAATGCTATACACCAAATATCTTAACTCTAGACCTTTCGGTTTCAGACAAGAACATTTTAAAAGTTAAATTCCCTGTTTTTCAATGGATTTGAAATATTTGAACAATCTTTGAAGATCTCAAGGTGCATTTGTGCAAAATAATTTTCTAATCCCGCGGGCCAGTTCTTATGGACAAGAAGATTTTTAAAGTTTATTGAACATTTCCCCGTTTCTGATGCCGCAGCAACCAAGGTTCTACTTGGAATTAAATTCTTTGAACAACTTTTAAAGAGGACCACGGTGACCTAAGGAACATTCCTGTGAAGTTATTTTTAAATTTGTCCATTGGTTTAGTAGGAGAAGACTTAGGCATTTTTAGGAAATTGTTAACAGACGTACATACAGTCGACGACGACGACAATGCCGGACGCCGGACAATGAGTGATCACAAAACCTGACTTCGCACTTTGTGCTTAGGCGAGCTAAACATTTATGAATATAAATCAAATTTGTAAATTTTTTATGAATGGTACATGTATGTGCAAATGGAGGGTTTAACCCTTTCCCACATACATACACTTTCTGATGCCTCTGCGGCATGGGACATTTAAAAATATTGAGACAATAGCAGACATAGCTCATGACCAGCAATTTATTCTTTTGCCACATTTTGTTCAACTCTATTCAATAATCACTTTTAGTTATAGACGTTTTCCAAATTCATGCCAAGATGTTTTCAATGTCTTCTGCTGCATATTACAATTTTGTTGTATGTTGGAAAGGGTTAAGATGTAACTGTGATCTACAGGTTCAAAAGCCCTAGTACTTGTAATCTTTAGGAAAAGTAAAAAAACAAACCTAATGTAAATGTTTGATTTCTTTTCCGGAAAAGCAACATCTTTCACTCTTAAATTGCCGGAGCTAGACAAAAACTATAATATCATAAAAAACGTTAATATGACCATTCCTCAGATTGTGATCCATTAATAGTACAATTTTCAGCAGCTAGGAAACATTAGAAGGACAAATATGTCATAATCATATAAAAACTGTCTCACTTGATAAACTACAGTCTGCGTTATTCATAACCCTCAAATAGGTGATACCCTATTTTTTAGTCATTTTGCTAGAGGCAATAATAAATATTATCGTAACATCTGAAAATGCATAAGTATATATTAATCCCAAGATAGAATTGTGGAATGAAAAAATTGCTCATCTTTTCCCACAAAAAGTATTCATCTCCTAAGATCATGATAGCTCAGCTGAGCGAAAACCTTTGTTTGCCTAGAAATAAGTGTACACCTTCACCAGACTGCAATGAATATAGCAGACCGCGATAAATACCAACATAATGGCCTCTGCATAATGTATTGACCCAGATCATCCACGCAGACTTATCCAGGCCAACACATTCAGTCTTAGGGAGAAAAGGGTATAGAGTAATGATTCCAGAAACCGAAAATCCACCAGAAGCGAAAAGGGTCTATACAATTGTAAGCCTGCGCGGCATGCTTAGGCTGATGGGTGGATACTTTACACAGAGTCCACAAAGTTGGCATTTCCGCGGGACAGCTCATATGTATGTTTCAATGAGAACTGGAACTGTTTGATTTGATAATTTTTGGTGTTTTGTGGAAAACCCGTTTTGGACAAGTCATATTGTGTGCAAAAGGAGCTAGTTTCAGTTTTGTTAAAGTCAACGAGTCTTATATAATGAAATGATGTATATATGTGAATTAGGATATTAAAGTTCCTTACATGTGTCATCAAATAAAATGCGTCAGATATCATATAGCATGCATCAAAACAGGTCAAGATAGAAACACAGATCTGCAGTCAGGGATGAATTGAATGAGTTTAAAAACTAAAACAATGTATCTTAACCCTTTCCCTCATATAGACGCTTTCTGACGCCTCTGCAGCAGACGGCTTTTTGAAAACATAGTGACAAAAGGAGAAATTGCACAGAACGTGCAATTTCTCCTTTTGCCACAATGTTTTCCACTTTTCGTCATAGGTAATCCATTCAATTATGGAGATTTTCTATGTTTTGACAAAATACTCGTCTGCTGCAGAATTGTCGTATGAGGGAAAGGGTTAATAAAAGATTGTTTGGTGTTTTTACGCCGCTTTCAACAATTGTTCAGTTATATCATTTCAGTTATACCATTTCAGTTATTTCAGTTATATCATTTCAGTTATTTCAGTTATATCATTTCAGTTATATATCATTTCAGTTATATCAGTTATATCATTTCAGTTATATCATTTCCTGGGTAATTAATTAACCCTTTCCCTCATACGACAATTCTGCAGCAGACGACTTTGAACGTACTTTGTCAGATGGATAACCTATGACTAAAAGTGGAAAACATAGTGGCAAAAGGAGAAATTGCACTTTCTGTGCAATTTCTTCTTTTGTCACTATGTTTTCAAAACGCCGTCTGCTTTAACCCTTTCCCTCATACGACAATTCTGCAGCAGACGACTTTGAACGTATTTTGTCAGATGGATAACCTATGACTAAAAGTGGAAAACATATAGTGACAAAAAGGAGAAATTGCACGTTCTGTGCAATTTCTTCTTTTGTCACTATGTTTTCAAAACGCCGTCTGCTTTAACCCTTTCCCTCATACGACAATTCTGCAGCAGACGACTTTGAACGTACTTTGTCAGATGGATAACCTATGACTAAAAGTGGAAAACATAGTGGCAAAAGGAGAAATTGCACGTTCTGTGCAATTTCTTCTTTTGTCACTATGTTTTCAAAACGCCGTCTGCTTTAACCCTTTCCCTCATACGACAATTCTGCAGCAGACGACTTTGAACGTATTTTGTCAGATGGATAACCTATGACTAAAAGTGGAAAACATTGTGACAAAAAGGAGAAATTGCACGTTCTGTGCAATTTCTTCTTTTGTCACTATGTTTTCAAAACGCCGTCTGCTTTAACCCTTTCCCTCATACGACAATTCTGCAGCAGACGACTTTGAACGTATTTTGTCAGATGGATAACCTATGACTAAAAGTGGAAAACATAGTGGCAAAAGGAGAAATTGCACGTTCTGTGCAATTTCTTCTTTTGTCATTATGTTTTCAAAACGCCGTCTGCTTTAACCCTTTCCCTCATACGACAATTCTGCAGCAGACGACTTTGAACGTATTTTGTCAGATGGATAACCTATGACTAAAAGTGGAAAACATAGTGACAAAAAGGAGAAATTGCACGTTCTGTGCAATTTCTTCTTTTGTCACTATGTTTTCAAAACGCCGTCTGCTTTAACCCTTTCCCTCATACGACAATTCTGCAGCAGACGACTTTGAACGTATTTTGTCAGATGGATAACCTATGACTTAAAGTGGAAAACATAGTGACAAAAAGGAGAAATTGCACGTTCTGTGCAATTTCTTCTTTTGTCACTATGTTTTCAAAACGCCGTCTGCTTTAACCCTTTCCCTCATATGACAATTCTGCAGCAGACGACGTTGAACGTATTTTGTCAAAAAATAGAAAATCTCTATAATTGAATGGATTACCTATGACAAAAAGTGGAAAACATTGTGGCAAAATAAGAAATTGCACGTTTTGTGCAATTTCTTCTTTTGTCACTATGTTTTTAAAAAGCCGTCTGCTGCAGAGGCGTCAGAAAGCGTCTATATGAGGGAAAGGGTTAAGTTACCAGTACATATATTACTGGTCCCCGTGGTCTGTTTATTCTAACACCAGCCAGTCAGTCGTAATGCTAACCCCGCAACCCTGAGCGCTAAAGTGAGCAAGCAAATTCTACCATGTTTAAAGTATTGAAACATAATGAGAAAGGCAAGCCTAATCCCACAGCATTCTGATACAAAATGTTCAAATTGGCAAGACCGATACAATTGTGATTTTAGAGAAATTAATTGAAATTTATTGATTTGGTAAGTTGTGTGATTTAAACCAAATGAAACAATCCATGGTACAGTTAAGTCTCCAATAGCAGAAATAAATAAGTAACTAAACGTTTAATTTTATTTTCATTTTTAATACAATTCTTTCATATAATGTTTTGGCTATAGTATTGTGTCACAATTGGTAGACGTGAAATTATGCAAATTTCTCCTATGATCTGAATTGATGTCCCACTTTAACAAAAGGGCCACAATCATCAATGTTTTCAAAAGTTGTCTGCTGCAGGTGTCAAAATGCTTGGTTAGCCTTCAAATCCTGTGTTGTGGATACTCAAAAGAATCATCTCAAAAAGGCAATTATACTAGTTGAAGCACTACAACACAGGCTTTGATTACGTTAAAAGAGAGATTTTACCCGGAAAAGACCAGTTTTATACCTCCTCCAAATCTAGACCTCTGACTATGGAACTTTAACCCTTTCCCTCATATAGACGCTTTCTGACGCCTCTGCAGCAGACAGCTTTTTGAAAACATAGTGACAAAAGAAGAAATTGCACAAAACATGCAATTTCTCCTTTTGACACAATGTTTTCCACTTTTAGTCATAGGTTATGCATTCAATTATGGAGATTTTCCATTTTTTGACAAAATATGTTCAAAGTCGTCTGCTGCAGAATTGTGGTATGAGGGAAAGGGTTAAGTCTGACGCCTCAGCAGTAAACAATTTTTGAAAAAAACATTTTTGACATACGGTAATGCGATATTGCTCAAGATAAGCAATTTCTCTCTTTGCTACAGAGTTTTCATTCTTTTCAATAATTACACTTCCATTTTTAGCTTTTCCATATTTTTACCAAACTGTTTTTAAAGTAGTCTGCTGCATATTTGTTGTGAGGGTAAACAAAAGCTGTATGGCTATTCTAATGCTAATCATTCATAACCTTAATCAAATAATCTGTTATAGTTCATACATCAAGTGATGAATTAAATACCAACACAAATTTGACAGCGTGTCCACCCTTGGCTGTCAACAGGCTAGGCCTGTATTTTATTGGTCAACGCCAGTCAATACCAATATCGTAAACAATTGACCAAAAATCTCCCTGAGGCATGCCAACCCGCCAATCTTCTACGCAGAAGCAATGTACCATAATTATACCGCGAACATTGTCTGTATGGAAAAATTGATTCCATGGTATGTGTCGCGTCACATGAAAACTGACATTAGATGATTTTCAAATAAATGTCAACTTCTAAACAAGTGTTCAAAAGGAATGCATGTGTTACCTTTTAAGATGACAGCAAGTGAGTTGAGTCAGACGGTCAGACAGAAGATGGAAAAGAGATTCCCATTTGTCTCTCTGCCAAGGTAGGTGTCACAAAAATAGCATATATGTAAACAGAGGAGTGAACTGGTCTCTTTTCCCCACAATATTTCTCTTATTACTCAACCAAATCCTATGTTGTGGGTACTCAAGAGAATCGTCTCACTGAGACAAGTCTTTGGAGTATCCACAACTTAGGATTTGAATGTCAAATAAGAATTTTAGAACATGATCTCTGTGTATGGTAAGTTTTTGCTTGCAATCGTATGTCACAGGGATTGATTCTTAACCCTTTTCCACCTGCAGACACCTTTTGACGCATCTGAAAATATTGCAGCAAAATGAACAAGGGCACCGCAAAGCAGATGCATCCCCTCGCCATATACTAACTGTATACCAAGTTTGATTAAGATCGGTCGAAGGATGTTCAGTGTAGAGTGGTCACAAGGTTGTTACGGACGGACGCGGAATAGTCAAAGTCCAATTTTGACCTTGACCTTTAATGTATGACCTTGAAAATAAATAGGCTTCTAGACCTTGCCATATACTAACTGTATACCAAGTTTGGTTAAGATCGGTCAAAGGATGTTCAGTGTAGAGTGGTCACAAGGTTGTTGATATGGGAAAATAGTCAAAGTCCAATTTTGACCTTGACCTTTTACCTATGTAGAGTGGTCACATTTTTTTTGTTATGGACAGCCCCGTTACTATATCCCCTCGCAAACTTCGTTAGCAGAAGGGGATAATAAGATAGCTATGATGGCCCAGGATCGCTCCATCAGAGTTATGTAATGTAATTTGTCATGCCAACCACAATTACTCATTTGGTGGTCAGGTAAGCTAATACAAGTTTTTCCCTATATATCTCTATGTAAAACAGGTGACCCCCACGTCGGGGCGAATTTTGACCACAGCATTATAATTTGAACAATCTTGGTAGAGGACCACTAGACCGTTGTACTCCCCTAATATCTAAGCTTTAAGCCTTTCGGTTTCAGACAGGAAGATTTTCAAAGTTTTTCCCTTTATACATTATCTCTATGTAGAACAGGTGACCCCCTGGGTGAGTTAATTTTTTTTACCCAGAGGCATCATTTGAACAATCATGATAGAGGACCACAAGACAATGCTATGCACCAAATATCTAAGCTATATAGGCCTTTCAGTTTCAGACAAGAAGATTTTCAAGGTTTCATTATATATCTCTATGTAAAACAGGACAGGTGACCACTCGGGTGGGGCCAACTTTGAACCCAGTAATCATTTGAACAATCTTGGTAGAGGACTGTGAACTAGACAATGCTTCACACCAAATATCTAAGCTCTATCCCTTTCGGGTTTCAGAAGAAGGTTTTCAAAGTTTTTCCCTATATATATCTCTATATAAAACAAGTGACCCCCCCCCACAGGCAGGGCCAATTTTGACCCCAGGGGCTTAATTTGAAAATCTTGGTACAGTACAAGTAGACAATGCAACACACTAAATATCTAAGCTCTTAGTCTAAGGCCCTTCGGTTTCAGACAAGATGATTTTCAAAGTGTTTCCCTATATATCTCTATGTAAAACAAGTGCCCCCCCCCCCCCCCCCCCCCCCCCACGGGCAGGGCCAATTTTGACCCCAGGGGCTTAATTTGAAAATCTTGGTACAGTACAAGTAGACAATGCAACGCACTAAATATCTAAACTCTTAGTCTAAGGCCTTTCGGTTTCAGACAAGAAGATTTTCAAAGTGTTTCCCTATATCTCTATGTAAAACAGATGACTCTTGGGGTGGGGCAAATTTGGACCCTAGGGGCATAATTGGAACAACCTTTGTAGAGGTCCAATAGACAATGCTATACAAGCATATATGGCTTTTTTAACACTCTCCAATATAAAACAGCTCGATGTCTGCTTCCTGGAGACTTGGGAAAAATCCCAAAGTCATAACCCACTCATCACTGGATTATCAAATACGGGACCTTTGGTATGAGAGGCCGACAATCTACCTCTGCACCACTGTCTTCCAATTTCAGTGTTGAAGTGAGTGGTAAACATTGTGGTAAAAAGAAGAACTTGCTCATTATGAGCAACTTCCCTTGCATGTTTCTCCACAATGTTTATGAAAGTCGTCAGGGGCAGATGCGTCAATATTGTGTCTGCAAAATGGAAATTATATTGCATCAAGTAAAAGGTTTTCCTTTGGCATTCATCATCATTGGACAACCAATGCTATATAATAACAGCTTACAATGCAGATCTTATGCACAACTGTTTACCTCATTTGAGGTGTCTAACAACATCTGACACAAACGTATCATATGGAGAACTGGAACTGTTCTATAACAAAGTTATATAAAACATAAAATGATTGAGAAAAAAAGGAGAAATTGCTAATTTTGAACAACTTCTCCTTTTACCACAATGTTTTAAATAGATGTCTGCTGCTAAGATGTCAAATTTCATCTGTAGTAGGAAAAGGGTTAAAGTAGTTGAATTGTCTGTGTCTGCAATGAAATAACACATGCTTTATTATGACCAGGATGATTGAATAATATGGGCATCTCTCTTCTTGCAAGGTAACAATTTAATCATTCCCTTCATACAGCAAATCTTCAGAACACGATTATGAAAACATTTTGGCAAAACTATGAAAAATCACAGTAAATGAAAGTATAATAATGAAAGAGGTAAAAACATTTTAGCAAAAGGAGAAATTACCACGGTTTCAATTCCGAAAAAGTGTCTGCTACAGAGGCATCAGAATGTGTCTGTATGTGGGGAAGGGTTAACTGTGTTTTATGTAATATATCCAAACTATGATCTTTCAGCAGCCATTTCAAAATATGTGACAAAATGCTGTAGAATCTGGCTTTTCAGATATATGTTTTCAACAAGTTGTCTGCTGCAGAGGTGTAACAATGTTGTCAGTATACATTGACAGGGTCACTGTGCAGTGAGTGAGACTCGGTTTATCTGCAGCAGATTGAAAATCTCTTTAAATGGAAGCAATCTAACTATCAAATAAGAGTTGATAACATTGTTGCAAAAGGAGAAATTGCTCATCATGAGCAATTCTTAAATTTCTTTTGCCACAATGTTTTCAAAAGTATTCTGCTGAAGATCCATCAACATGAAGTGGGAAAGGGTTCAAATTGGAGACTAATAAGTACAATAACTGGTAGTATATTAGATAAATGATACAATGTAAACCAATAAAACAGCCAATCCATTTCAAATAACCACAAACAGCAGACTTCTAGTAGATGTTGCTTAATGATAACCAAGCGGAGAGGACTATTATCGGTATACAATAAGAATTTGATTGTAACATAAACTACTTATACATCACATCAAAGACCAACAATCCAATATTTTATATTTCTAGACACCCTTGGGTACCGTTTAGAACGAATTTCCAGAAATTTCCAATTGAGGTTCGAATGTTTCATATGGAAAACAGACAAAGATCGTTGGCTTTTGGACCTGATCCACAGATGCCAATTACGGCTTTGAATGCAAAACAAGTGAAGTGTTTGATTATTATAGTGTCACCCCTGTAGAAAAGGCCATTATTCCTGACTTATGAGATCCCATTGTCCTACACACTTATTACTTGTCGAGCCCCATCTAATGTGCCAGGCATCATGCTGGCATGCAGACATTTTGGATCCATAGTTTACCTAGCAGCGTATACTCAACTGTTCAGACCCCATGGTCGCCCCACTAGGATTCAAAGTTGAGACCTCTAGCTCCAGAAACAGATGCCCACTTGTTGACGCATGTTGACGCATATATATGCACCAGACTACTTTTGAAAACTTTGCAGCAAATGGAGAAATTGTTCATAATGAGCATGCAATTTCTCATTTTGCCACATTTTTAAAAAACTTGAATTGATAAGAACAATTTCATTCATACAGATTTTCCATAATTTTGCCTAAATGTTTTTAAATTCGTCTGCTGCAGATTTGTTGTATGTTGGAAAGGGGTATAAATTTACCATAAGTTAAAAACTTAAAACAGAAGGGCCGGCGTAACGAGCTATTGGTTAAACTTCTCAAAGGTCATTTTTTTTCTCATGCAGGATGTACACTTTGTGTGTGTTGTAAATAAAATAAAGATAACAAACCACTTCATATCTACTCCAATGTACTTTAACTACATGTATATTGGTGTATTAATATACCTGCCTTTGTCTTTTTTTTAAATTTGTAAAACTCACACATGTATATAGAGTGTAAAAGGGATGTTTTAAAAGTCATTTACCTTAAATTAATATACTTAGTAAGGACAAAGAGAAATCCCGATATGTGGTCACACTGGCAGGTCTAGGAAAATCTCTATAAATGAAAGTTTATAAAATATTGAATAAAGTTGAAATTATTTATTGAGCAATTTCTTCTTTTGTCACAATGTTTTCAAAAAGTTGTTTGCTGCAGAGGCATTTGAGAGCGTCTGTATGTGGGAAAGGGTTAACGCACTGAGCGCTCTTAATACAAAGGTACAGACTTTATCACTGAGCTAAGAATATTATCTGTCATAGCCGAGTTGCAAGTCTGGGTGATTTTGAACCAAGTGTCCTGAGTTTGATCCATTGTGACTCATTGCGTAGCGCTGGACAAATTTCCTAGCCTAGTACAGTTAAGAACGTCATATGAAATTGACAATCTGAGTGGAACGTGATTCGATCGTGAGCGTGATTGAACGAAGTTGGAACGTTTTATGAGCGGAACAGAATTTTGCGCTCTGCACGAAACAATCATAATGAACGAAAAAATCCAATCATATGAATTTTTCGCTCAATCTGAGCGGAACGGAAATAAGCAATCACAATGTTATGAATGAGTGAATGCTTTATGAGCGGAATTGAATGTGAGCGGAGTGGAACAGAACGGAACGGAGCGGAGCGTGAATGGTAAATTTGTCAATTTCAAGATATTCTTAACCCTTTCCCTCATATAGATGCTTTCTGACGCCTCTGCAGCAGACAGCTTTTTGAAAACATAGTGACAAAAGAAGAAATTGCACAAAACGTGCAATTTCTCCTTTTGCCACAATGTTTTCCACTTTTTGTCATAGGTTATCCATTCAACTATGGAGATTTTCTATGTTTTGACAACATAAGTTCAAAGTCGTCTGCTGCAGAATTGTCGTATGAGGGAAAGGGTTAACTGTACTCAAGTTATTTACACAGCGGTTCTGAATAAACAAAAACATCATAATATATCCTAGAGATATTTTGCATGTTTCTTTAACATCAAATCATACATGAAGATAAAGTTTTTTTCCCAAAGGCCATTGGTAAATGAAACAGATAAACAATGAACTATTATCAGTCAGTAAATAAAATAGATAAAGAAAGAATGATCAGACATACATTTTAGGAGGATTCATTTATAAACATCATTTTCAACAACGATTCTGTAAAATCCCATTGATAAGTTCAATAGCTTTCTTTCACCTCCAATTAACACATGATAAACAATTGCTCCATCTGCCTGCACATTCATGCTAACATACTTAAGATTGGTTTCCACATAGCACTTAGTAACTCACTGTACATGTTCATTTATACAATATTTTCATGATTCTGCTGCATTTTTTTTTTAATTTGGGAAATGTAAAGGACAATGAAGTAATTATTGATTGATTGGGGTTTAACGCCTTTTTCAACAATTGTTCAGTCATATATATCACTGCGGCAAGTTCACATACCTATGTATTTCCTGGCTTTCTCACACCAAAACTCCACACAATATTCTTTCCAAGCTACTGGCTGCTTTTCCACATAGAATGTCAGCCCATTGGTGGAAGACTTTTAAAAACCATGAGCAATAAGATGTATCACAACGAGTCCGCAGGTGAGAAAGGGTTAACTCTCTTTTCCACATGTAGACACCTCTCATAATGAGCACTAAAAATAGCTCTGTTGGCCGCAATTTTTTCACCTCTATTAACAAAATTGATATTTCATTAATTTTAAGAGAATTTCCATATTTTTGACTAAATGTTTTTCAAAGTCGTCTACTGCAGAATTGTTATACAGTTAAGAACATCATGAAATTGACAATCTGAGCGGAATGTGATTGGATCGTGAGCGTGATTGGAACGAAGTTGGAACGCTTTATGAGCGGAAGGGAATTTTGTGCTCTGAACAAAACAATCATAATGATTGCAAAAATCCAATCATTCACACAGTGAATGGTTGCAACAACTATCCGATAATTATTTTCCGAAACTATTTTATTAAAAGTCATATTTAAGACACTCAAGTATTCGATTGAATTAGAATGTAACAAATATTATTAACATGATCATTTTCGTAATAAGATTTGCTACTAACGATTGTGCTGAAAAAACTCTAGATCGTTTGTTGCTATTTAGGGTTAAGTAAAAAAAAATATAAACAAAACGAAATTAATTTAAGCCAATCAAATCGTTGAACGGATTTTGATAAAAAAAAAGCGTTCCGAGTGAGCATAAAAAAGCGCTCAATCTGAATGGAACGGAAACAAGCAATCACAATGTTATGAATGAGTGAACGCTTTGAGAGCGGATTGGAATGTGAACGGAGCGGGGCGTGAACGGTAAATTTGTCAATTTCAAGATGTTCTTAACTGTATGTGAGAAAGGGTTAAACCCACATACAAAAAAATCTGTAGCAGATGATTTTGAAAACATTTTATCAAAATTGTGAAAATCTCTATTAATTAATGACAGTTTAACTATTAAAAAGAGATGAAAACATTGTGGCAAAATGGTGAAATTGCTCATCATGCTCACAAAAGTTGTCTGCTACAGAGGCGTCTGAAAGCGTCTATATGTGGGAAAAGGTTAACCTCTGATTTAGGTCTGTTTTCTTTAGGCATGACTTCTATTGCTGTACAGGGACAGAGACAAGGTGTAATTTGGTAAGAAAAGGGTGTAAGCACTGTCTGGAACACGGTCGATTGGTGTAATTTTGAGTTATTCCAACCATTGAAATATTAATCCGTCAGCTTAACACCCAAGAAGACATAATAATATTGGAGCTTCGAAAAGTCGGATCACCTGTCAGACAGAGCTCACAGCCACGATGAAAAATTCATCTTTTTGTCGAGAAATGGTTCTGTGATTTGTCTGGAGCCTCAGAGCTTCTTCTTTAATTTTGCATTTAAGCAAATGTCACACACACAAAAAAACGAATGTGAAAAATATAATAAAACTGGCATCTTATTTCTGTGCCCTGCATGGTATTTACACTTTAAGTACCTTGTAACATTGTCCACCAATATGCACGTATACTGTTGTATAACATGCAAGGACAGACTATAAATGCTGGTCTATTTCTTCAGTATAGGGCTTTTACTCCTAGGCTCAAGTACTGCTTGTCAGTCCAGGGCTTGGGACTGGCAGGCCTAATGCTATGTTCAGTATATTGTATATATGTCATTAAAAGTCTGTCTTGAAACCAGTACATTTGTACCTGTTTGACTGGTATTATGCCACAGACCTATCGGGAATTTCAACAAAGAAGATTCAGATAAGCTAGTAACTCTGTACAGTCAGATCACGGTCTTCCCTGTTCACTTTCTAGTACAATAAGGATCCTGACCCCTCATTAACCCTTTCCCTCATATAGACGCTTTCTGACGCCTCTACAGCAGACGGCTTTTTGAAAACGTGCAATTTCTCCTTTTGCCACAATTTTTTCCACTTTTTGTCATAGGTTATCCATTCAATTAAGGAGATTTTCTGTTTTTTGACAAAATATGTATGAGGGAAAGGGTTAAGACAACATGTGACCAAAGGTCCTTCTGGGTTTTCATGAAATGAGAGCTGGGATTTATTATTACAGAGTCCTAGAAAAAGGAGTAACTGTTTCTCTCTGTAGTAAACTGGGTTTTCCCTGAATACAACCAATATTACAAAACGTAAAACCCTAAGTTGTCTCAATGAGACAATTCTTTTGAGTACTCACAACATAGAGTTAATAAGAGGTTTTAGAAATGAATCTTATCTGGAGCAGTGCCCTTTGTGAGTTTTATTATCACTTGATATTATTCCAGTTTTATAGTCACATAATTTATAATGCTGCCGCCATACGGTTGGTTCTGTGGTCGACGGTTTGTAGATGTGATTTTGACAAATTGTACAGATTTGCGGGCTGCAGTAGCAGTGTGCACAAATGTAACACGGCGACTGCACGGCAATTGTACAAGTCATGAGATCATATTCCGTGAGGTGACCACAAGGAAACCGCGAGGCGCCCTCACACGGCGACCGTAAGGCAACCGCAAGGATAGTGTGTGTCCTAGAAGCTGAAGAAAAATATGATGGTGCTCCTGAAAGTCACTGCATGGCCGCCACACGATGTTAAGAACATTGTACGGCCACCGCATGGATGCGAGCAAAAAACCTTGAGATCGCAGTACTTTTAAAGGTTTTTTTTACCTTATATAAAAGGGGCCGTTTAACGGCCCCTTCCCCTCGGAAAATAAGCATAGTTTTTCCCCTAAAAATATAAATTCCCCTCCTTTTTTTTCATATTTAACTTTTGAACATTAGCTTAAATCATTATTTATCTTTCCACAATAAACAAAATAACATTTGACTTGAGGTGTAGGCTTGGTGCTGAAATACTTGATATTTTGATGAGAATTAAAGTTGCTGATGTTGCCCTGAGAGAATATGACCCAAAAACTGCTGTGACAAGATGGTTGTTGTCTGGACTAAGACAGAACAGACCCTATACTTTGCCATATGGAGCCAGAAATTGAAACACGGTTTCTAGACTGTGCTGTTTATCTGACAGTCTCAGCAGCTTCTTTTAACAGTATGTTTTGGACCATGTTTACATTACATTCATGATTGACCATAACAGTGTATTGCACTATTGTAGTTCACATTGTGTTTCTTAAAATTAAAGTTCTAGTAAGTTCTCAAAAATTAAAGTTGTTTTCTCATTTAACAAGTAACAAAACATAGCACTTGCGAAAAAATGCAAGTAGAAAATCTTGCTAATTTCGACCCTTGACAGTGGTATAGTTTGAGTAAACTGGATTATGACAATCTAGTAGAGGAGTTCAAGAACATGAAAACTAGAGAGATGGCCTTGTAATGATAAAAGTTAAACATGCACATTATACTTGTTTACAATTTTTCCCCTTTTTTTTCTAAAACGCCGCGAAATTTTCCCCTTCTCAAAGGCCCCAGTCCCCTTCCCCTTTTTCAGAAAAAAAACCCTGAGGGTATTCTTCCGTGCGGCCACCATACGGTTATGGGAATTTATGGGGCTTACAGCCGCACCAAGCCATTTGTGATTAAGGCATTAAATTACCTAGGCTTTGAATGTTATAAGAGGTACGTGGGAGATACCTTTTTTGAGTTTCATTTTCACTTGCTGTATATAAATATTTTCTTTCCGGATTTATGATCCCTACTTTATTAAAGTTATCTTGACAAAAAAAATCATTGTATTATAAGATATGGAAGTGTAACCTTGCATCATTTTTTGATTTTCCCTTCAAATGAGAGCTCAGGGATGTCAACCCTTTCCCTCATACTACAATTCTGCAGCAGACGACTTTAAACATATTTCTCTATAAATCTCTATAATTGAATGGATAACCTATGACTTAAAGTGGAAAACGAAGAAATTACTCGTTTTGAGCAAATTCTTCTTTTGTCACTATGTTTTCAAAAAGCCGTCTGCTGCAGAGGCGTCAGAAAGCGTCTATGTGAGGGAAGGTTTTTAAATTGTAAAAGACTGATTTTCCCATGCCCTTATTCCAGGCTTTAGTCTGGATTTATGGTTCCTACTTAATTAAATTATCTCAACAAAAATATCCCTGTAAGGCATGAGTATATTGTAGTTTACGAGTCTTATAGAGCGATTTTATTAGGGTGTCAGAAAAACAGAGTGAATGGAGCGGATTTTACAAGTTTTCTTATTCCAATATAGATCTTTTCCGTTTTCTGTAACCCTTTCCTACATGTAGATGCGTTTAGTAACATTTGCAGCAGAAGTATTGCGAAAACATTGTGGCAAAAGTAGATATTGCTCATAACAAGCAATTTCTACTCTTTTTTGTAAAGATTTCATCACTTTTCAATAACTTTACTTTATTTATGGAGATTTTTCCTTTTTTTGCCTCGATATTCTAGAATTCGTCTGCTGAAGAAATCTTGTGCGAGAGGGCTGTAACAGTTTACCTAATAAGATATTTCGTAGAATTCCGCTTTGAATTTAACAAAAACATATTACATAATAACAATGTATTTCACTTGAATAATTGAAATACAGTAACACAGAGGGGAACACGTTTTGGGAAAAGGCCAAATTAGTTGTTTCAAACATTAATTATGTCTCATTTTCCCTCAATGTTTTCAAAAATGCAAAGATATCTAAAGCTGTCTGTACCAGGAAAAGGGTTATATAGTTATTTTTAGTGTAACTGTTATAATTAGAAGCCATGCAAAAATCTTCTCTTTGTCATTTAACCCTTTCCCTCATACGACAAATCTGCAGCAGACGACTTTTGAGCAATTTCTTCTTTTGTCACAATGTTTTCAAAGAGCCGTCTGCTGCAGAGGCATCAGAAGGGGTCAATATGAGGGAAAGGGTTAATGTTGTCCTTTTACTGGATAAAAACCCTAACATGCAGTCACAGTGCAACAATTAGAGTCCCATGTATCTGTCAATTTCCAGCCTTTCCCATTTACAGACGCTTTTGTAGCAGCATTTTTTAACAAGAGCTGTCCACAAGACAGCATGCTCGACTATTTGGCCATTTGATACTAGTATAGACAACAGTTGCTACAGAGATAAATAATGGCTTGAAAGTATAGAACAATAAATCAAGTTGGATAAGTCTTGTTTGAATAGCATCTGCTGTTTGTGAGAAAAGGCCTTTCATGCAAAACTTTAACCCAAATTTCTAACTTCAAAAAGGACCATCATATGAATTTATAATAAATTCAGTCAGGAGTTACCTAACCTGATTGCTTGATACCTTTAAAGACTATACTGAAGTTTTAAATCAATCCCTGAGTGGTTACTGAGATATGTGCATGATAGTACTGTGCATGCAAAACTTTAACCAAATTTTCAAAGTCAAACAATTAAAGGCCATAATATGTACTAAATTCATACAAGAGTTATCTAACTTGACTGTCTGACACCCCTGAAGACATGAATGAATGTTTCAAGTCTATATCGTTATTGGTTAATGAGATACATCCATGAAAGTACCTTGCATCCAAAACTTTAACCAGAATTTCTAAGTAAAAAAGGGCCATAATTTCCCCAATGAAAATGTCATTGAAATTTCACTGAAATTTCACTGAAAAGCAGTGAAATTTCACTGAAATCCCGGAATTTCACTGAAATTCAACAAAATCACCAAATTTCACTGAAATTTTACTGAGATATCACTGAAATCTCACTGAAATTTGGTCCATCATATCATTTTTTTTTTCACTGAAATTTCAATAATATTTCAGTGATTGAAATTTCAATAATGATTTCAGTGGCTGAAATTTTAATACTATTTCAGTGACTGAAATTTCAATAATATTTCAAAGATTAAAATTCAATTATATTTCAGTGACTGAAATTCAATAATTATTATTTAAGTGAAAGCATGTGATACTAATTTGAGGTATTTTTATGGACTGGAGAAAATTTAAAAGTAAATACAAGAGGACATGATGATTGTTTTAACAATGCACGTATAAGGAAAACAAGCTCCGCCCCCTGGCGGCCATGTTTTTCAACGGATTGGAAATATTTGAACAATCTTGGTAAAGGGTGCCCCAAGGAACATTTGTGCAAAATAATTTTCAAATCGGGCCAGTACTTTTGGACAAGAAGATTTTTAAAGTTTTAACAATGCACATAATTAGGACAATAAGCTCCGCCCCTGGCGGCCATGTATTTTCAACGGATCGGAAATATTTGAACAATCTTGGTAGAGGGTACTCCAATGAACATTTGTGCAAAATAATTTTCAAATCGGGCCAGTACTTTTGGACAAGAAGATTTTTTAAGATTTGGCAATTTTCCCCTTTTCTGATGCCGCAGCAACCAAAGTTCTACTTGGAATTAAATTCTTTGAACAACTTTGAAAGAGGACCACCTAAGGACCATTCCTGTGAAGTTATTTTGAAATCTGTCTATTGGTTTAGTAGGAGAAGTCATTTGTAGGAAATTGTTAACAGACGACGACGCCGGATGATCACAAAAGCTCACCTTGCACTTCGTGCTTAGATGAGCTAATAATGTTGAAAATGGCGTAAACCCCAATTTAACAAACAAAAAATTATTTCAACATGCAGAATTTGCATGAAAACAATTTAATTCATATTAAAGCCATGATAGTTGATTTGTTTTATTAAGATTTAACTTAAATTGCAGGATGATATAACCAACATATTTAATTGTTACATGCTGAAGTGTGCAATTGTCACTTTACACATTATAATACACTGCTAATTACATATATATATATACTGGAGCTGGAACTCCTGTATAGCGCGATAAAAGGGGTCCATTATGATTAAAATCCATTGGCATCGTATCGCGAGTCAATCAAAGAAAACATCATAATTAAAGTAGCAATTTCTCCTTTTGTCATTATGTTATTAAAATGTGTTTGCTGCATATGCGTAGAAATGCATCTACACATGGGTAAGGGTCAAATAATTTACGGGGAAACTGTGCAGCTGACCTATTTTTTTTCTCCACAAATGAACCACGCCATACACAAATGACATTTGGGTTTCTGCAACCAGCCGATATTCATATCAATCTGGTCAAGATCATCCATGTTTACCATCTAGTCACACAAACAGCTTTAACTCCACAGGGGAATAATAATGACTTGATGAAAAACTGACATACAAAAATGAAAAACTCACAAACAAACTGTATGAAATATGATCGTAACCCATTTATTTATAGGGTGTGTTTTCATTTGAAGTGGCTCAATCTTAAAAACAAAGGGAATGAAAAGTTATGACGCAATTTGTTGAGAAGGTTAGGTCACGTGAATGTTAGACAACCTGAATTTATGTAAAGGTGAAATGGATTTTCCAAAGCATTTATATTCGGAACAGTCCAAATAAATCAATGGGTGACATGTTATTAACTAGATTTCTAAATTGCTTCAAAAGACTGACATATCTTCACCTCTGTGCATTTATAATAGACTCTTCAAACAAACACCTTTTTACGTAGTTGTACGTAGCAGACATCAGTTGAAAACATTGTGAGAAAAGGTGAAACACTTCGAGTTCGAGTTTATTTAACACTATCAAAGAGAGGGGTTGTTATTTGTTAATTTTTCTTTCAGCTAACCAGCTTTTGAAAACATTGTGAGAAAAAGGAGAAACACAATTCATACACCATTACATTTAGTTATACTGTGAAACATTTGTTCAAAGTTTTACTTTCAGCTAACAAACTTAAATATTGTGAGAAAGGGAGAAACTCTTTAGGTCTGCTTCAGATACATCAAAAATATTGCATCCCATCGACCGTCTGTAATTTTTTAACATGAACTCTATATATATATATAGGACCTTATTTATGTTTAAAATATGTTACGTCATGGCGCGCGTGGTATGACGTCATACAAAATAGGTCGAGCGTCTGTTCAAAGCATGATGGCGGCCATTTTCAACACGGATGCTGTTTTTTCACCGATTATATGCAATTTATCGTCGATGTTTGCATTTATTTTTGTTTGGCTGGTGGATTAAATGTTCTAGAATATTCGTAAGTAATTACTTTACTTTTATCTTGCATTATTTCATTTTTATTGCAATCAAAATGCTGTGACGAAGATCTCTCTCTCTGTCCCAAAAGATTAATATTTTGAAGCATTTATTTGATCATCAGTGTTTTTCTCACTGTTTCGTGACCTTTCAATTGTGAAAATAGTGACATGTAAAATGTGATAAAATTATTTTGTGAAATTTAGACCTACTTTTGTGAAAAAGAGGGTAGTCTTTTGATTGTGAATGTCGGCCCCAATTTGGGTTGAAAAAAACACAAAACACTGATCATATATCATTGGTAATATGTTAACCTGCGTACGGCACCCACATAAATATTGTTGCTGGGTTTCTAATAAGCCATTCTATTTTTGTAATAGTGGTCAGTGACCGGTTTGGGGACTATAGGTTTGGATGATTCTGTCTGCCAGTCTGTCAGTCCCACCTAACCTTGTCTGGCCCGCATCTTAACCATCCAGCATAGGATTTCCAAGAAACTTGGCACACCCGTTAACCATGCTGAGGTGGCCTGGCGTGCACAAGACTCAGGCCTGTACCTCAAAGGTCAAAATGAGTACTGTTTGATAGGACTGTACCTTGTTCGGCTTATATCTAAACCATGCATCATAGGATTCCCAAGTTACTGGGCACACATGTTCACCATGATGATGTGCCATGTGTCACACAAGACACAGGCCTGTACTACAAAGGTCAAGGTCACACATAGAGGTTAAATGTCCTTGTCCGGTAGGGGACTTTTGTATTGGTTGCAATACGACATTAACTTTTGTTTGATTGGTGTTTAACGCTGTTTTCAATTTTTGTTCGTCATATCACTGTGACCAGTTCACCTACTCATGTGTTTCCTGGTTTTCCCACACAACATACTTTCCAAGCAACTGGCTGCTTTTCCACATAGATTGTTAAACAGCCCATTGGTGAACAATGTATGACGCAGGTCACAATGACTTTTGTCAAACGTCTGAAAGAATGTTGGCCGAGCTGGGATTCGAACTCACAACCCCTGGATTGACAGCCCACGTTGCTACCGACTGAGCTACCGGGGCTCGGATTTGTTTTGTTTGAACCATAAATTTTTACTTGAGCAGAATGCACAAATTCAAGACACATTCCCATTTTTACAAATATTTGCCTAAACCAGCAATTCAAATTAATTCAAATTAATACTTGAATGCATACTTTTCAGATGAAGCAGGCATAATTTGGAAAACATTCTAGCTTGGGAAAACTGACGAAAGTTTCAAGGACACTCACTACCTGTAACCTGTTGACGGTGTTCCAGATAAACTATTGACTTTGTAACAAAGGTGAACATTTTATATTTATAATGGTGTACCTGACCTGAGAACTAAGTTCTCAAATGTAAATTTTTCATATAGACCTTGTCAAATTAATGAAGAATAAAACCTATTAATTGACAGACATGCAGAGGCCAGACCTTGCATTCACCGACCATTCTCCAGAATATTCTTAGACTTGAACTCAAGAGAGCAATAATCAACCATGAAACTTAAGAAAAGTATTAGAAATAAATTTGCAAACTTACTTTATATAATTACTTACATATATATTTACCTTTAATATGTGAATGTATGGAATTTGAAGTTTGTTTTTAGCTCACCTATGCATGAAGTGCAAGGTGAGCTATTGTGATCACATTTTTTCCGGCATCCGTGCATCGTCCTTCGTCAACATTTGCGCTTGTTAACACTCTACAGGCTACATTTTGCATTAAATCTTCATGAAAGTTTAGCAGAACATTCATCTCCATCAAATCAAATCAAGTTCGAAACTGGCTCATATATGAGGTCAAAAACTAGGTCACTAGGTCAAATTGAAGGGAAATCTTGTTAACACTCTGGAGACCACATTTTCAACTTGAGCATGTTGAAACTTTATCAGAATGTTTGTCTTGATAATATCTAGGTCAAGTTCGAATATGGGTCATATTGGGTCAGAATCTAGGTCACTAGGCCAAATTGAAGGAAATTCTTGTTAACTCTGTAGAAGCCGGTTTTTTTGGCTACAGCAGCTTGAAATTTGGTCAGAATGATTGTCTTGATGATATCTAGGTCTAGTTCGAATATTGGTCATATTGGTCAGAATCTAGGTCACTAGGCCAAATTGAAGGGAAATCTTGTTAACACTCTGGATATTGCATTTTTAACTTGAGCATGATGAAACTTTATCAGAATGTTTGTATTGATGATATGTAAGACAAGTTTGATTATGGGTCATGTTGTGTTTAAAAGTAGGTCACTAGATCAAATTGAAGGAAAATCTTGTTAACACTCTATAGGCTGCAGTTTTTGCTTCAGAAGTTTGACATTTTGTCAGAATGTTTGTCTTAAAGATATCAAAGCCAAGTTTGAATATGGGTCATATTGGGTCAGAAACTAGGTCACTAGGCCAAGTTTAAGGACAATCTTATTAACTCTGTAGAAGACGCATTTTTTGCTACAGCAGCTTGACATTTTTGATGAGAATGTTTATCTAAATGATATCTTAAGCCAGGTTTGAATATGGGTGACGTAGGGTCAAAATCTAGGTCACTAGGCCAAATTGAAGGAAAATCTTGTAAACACTTTGGATGCCACATTTTTTGGTCAGAATGTTTGTCTAAATTATATCTAGGTCAAGTTCGAATATGGGTCATATTGGGTCAGAAACAAGGTCAATAAAGGAAAATATTGTTCAAACTCCAAAGGCCGCATTTTTACTTTGAGCAAGTTGAAACTTTGTCAGAATGTTGTCTTGAGGATATCTGAATTGCATTCAGAATAATTGTCTTGATGTGTTTTGCATTGCAGTACATTGTATTTATTAAGGTGAGCCCTCTTGTTTGTTGAAGTCTTTAGAATTTTCTCAAAAATGGTTGCTGAATGGAGGCCCGAGTCTTTTCATAATGTTTTGTTAAAGAAATCCTAACAATCACTTTATATTTGTTCAGACAGTTGTCAGTTCCTTTCCGTATATGATCCGTCCCGCGACAAAACCAACATTGTAGACTGCGTAAAGTGTCGAACCGGATCGTAAGCATGCCGCGTAGGTTAACCCGGACAGACACTTTTCACCTCCTGTGAACTTTATGTTTCAGAAATCATTACTCTTATCACTGAGACGGAATGTGTCGGTCCGGAATATCCTGCACCGGACTGTGCAGGCTGTTCGGCATCGATACATTACGCAGAGTCCATGATGTTGGTTTTCTGGTGGAACAGTTCATATTGAGACATGTCAGGACGTCATAAAGATGTCTGTAAGGTAATCGTTGAAATGAAACATCATTTAGTATTGCAGACATTTTCATTCATCTTGCGTACCATATATTTTCGTAAGTTTTTGTTCAGTATTTGCGCGAGGGTGCGTTTCTTGCTTTTTTGACGCAACAAAATGGGCAAAGAAGACGCAATTCGACCTAAATCAGTAAATATTTAGGAAAAAGTAAACTAAACATTCATTTATAATAATAAAACTTTTTGTTTATTCATTTATTATATTAAAATGGCATTATTGAACATATCCGTTATTAAAATAACTGTCAATTGCCTTTGATAGTAATTGTATATGTGATCCTAATTTGAATATTCCAGGCTAAGCAGACAAAACAAGATGCTGACAAAACTAAAAGGGACCTGAAAAGGTGAAGAAGTGATGTTAATCTTGATGTTTCCAAGAAAATGATCAGCCTGTCAGATCACCCCAAACCATCGGTGAATTTTGAACTATCTACACTGGACATTATACTCTCAAAGGTATTACATTGAAACTGAGGGGGGGAAGGTCTTTGCTATTACCTGCAAAGGACAAAGAGTTATTACAGGGCAGAGGGGAGATTCATTAATATTAACAACATGACATGTCGGATTTAGCCGCATGCTTGATTAGAACAGTGTGTAGTGGTAGTATACCGGTATGCATATCGAGGTCGTCGCGGGTATATAGGGATTCGCCATACGTATGTGTCCAAAGCGACGTCATTGCTCTAGCAACTTCATTTCATATCTGATTTGCATGATACTTCATACACAGGTTCAATACTGTTGCCTCTTGTACAAGTTGGCATTTCTTTGACCTAGGCCAAGGTCAAGGTGACAGTGACTATTATACTTCTGTATAAAACAAGGTCATTGCTCTAGCAACTTTGTTTATGATCCGATTGTGGATAAAACTTGACACACATGTTCACCAACATTGCCACTTTGAATTAACATGGTCACAGTGGCTATTAAAAGTGTATAAAGTCATGTCATCGCTTAAGTAACTTTATTTATTATCTGATTGCTATGAAACTGAATACATATTTTCATCAGCAATACCTTTTGTATGAGTTCGCGTTTCACTGACCTAGGTCAAGGTCATATTGATTATACAGCGATTGTTTTCCTTCTATAGATGGTACCGTTAAAGGGATCCATTCACAATTACAAATGGTTCTTCACAATTTTCTGACGGGGTCATATAATTCTTGCCATCTAGCATAATTTTAACTTTTTCACTTGATTTTCTGACAAAAATATATAAAATTCTCGACCCGTCGCCTTTGTTTACATTTTTGAATGCCGTGTTTTCATTCAGGTGTTGCCTTTTAACCGACTATGATATTTAACCGAATCAAATATTGAAAGAAACAATTATATATTTTATACAAACAAAAGTATAGGGAGTTGGGTGATATTTCTTTTAATTGTGTTCACCTATTTCGTGTAGTCAATTTAACCACATGTTGGAAACAAACAAAATGGCGGCCGATTCAAATTGTTTGCTGATGTGATTTCGATTTCATGTGGTAAAGAGATAAGCTGCATATTTTTGAGACTCAAGTCAATGTTAAATATGATTTATTTAATCTTTGCAATAGCTGTGTGATGTAAACATCATAATAACGTTGATTGCGCCGGTCTGATAAATGTAAATGCAAAATTACTTGTTGAAGACGGCTTCTAGATGATGTTGATTCAGACTTTTGGTATTAAATTCTACTAGAAGTGAATACAACAGACAAAGAACTTGCCAAGAATCTCCCTTTGCCGCGCTTTCACCACAAAGTTTTGATTTAATAAATCTTCAACTCATTGGCCATAGTAGAATGTCTTTAATAATATATGATAACATACGGTCATACTCTCATAGAGATAATATTATCTGTATTGGTAATTTCATGTCTCACAGGTGAGAGACAACTACAATGTATTATGTACACTATGTTAAAACGGCTATGACAAGTTTTCAACATCATATTTATAATTAATTAAAATTAGGGTTGGGAAATCTGTTGCCAAAATTAGAATTGATCATCAGTTGTCCCATTCAACCAATAATCGATTATAAATATGTTCACTAAAGTTTTCATATTGTATATTCTGTCTGGTTCGACTGTTCAGTGTCAATTGTAATGATTATTTGTTTTAACTTCTCTATTAAATATTTCTTCATAAATACAAAGTGAACATGTTTTGTAAAATGTACTTTCAGAACATTCTTAACCCTTTCCCACATACAACACATCTTCAGCAGACGACTTCAAAAACATCCAAGCAAAAACAAGGAACAACTCTATAAATAAGGGTATAAGTACTGAAAAATAGTTGATACATTGTGGCAAAAGGAGAAATTGCTCCTTTCGAGCAATTTCTTCTTTTGTCACATTGTTTTCAAAAGTCGTCTGCTGCAGATGCATCAAAATGCGTCGATAGGTGGGAAAGGGTTAAAATGACCACATACTTTCAAATTTTCAGTTAAAGAAATCATGTTTTTACTTGTATTTCACAGTACTGTTTTACTTTAAAGTACTGTATTTCATGTGCCTTGCATTAATGGCACAATGATAACACAAATAAATTAAGTATCATGTAAATGGCAGATTCGTTATCATATGGTTAGAATGAGCTAGGGTACTGATTTTTATGGTTGTACATGCAGTATAATTATTTCTAGTTGTCACATGAAATTTACAACATATTGTCATTTGTTTTAGGTGAACTGTTCAACAACTTTCATTTGACAGCCACAGAGGAGGAGAGGACCAGGATCTGGATGGAAACAGTGGTTCCCAAGCTCAACAACAAAATAAGGGGCATCCGAAATAATAAATACAAATTAAAAGATTAATTAAATAAAATAAAACTTTGTTAGATGTTTGAGCTCATAATTTATAGTTGATTTAAACTGCATGAGTTTTAACCTCACCTGAGCACAAAGTGACGGGTGAGCTATTGTGATCACTCGTAGTCATCTATCTGTCTGTTCACATTTTCCTACAATCAGTTTGTAATTATGTTTTCCTTTCAATTCTAAATATTTATGTATATCGTTTGCAAAGTCACAGAGGTCACAACATTGATTTTAGATGTTCTTGAACACATTTTACTCAAACTTCAATGTTACTTTGCCCCTTTCTTTCACTGAAATCTCAATGTTACTTTGCCCCTTTCTTTCACTGAAATCTCATTGAAATCTCAACAAAATTTCAATGTTATATTTGCTCCTTATTTTGGTGATATTTCACTGAAATTTTGGTGAGATTCCACTGAAATTTTAGTGAGATTTCAGTGAAAGAAAGGGGCAAAATAACATTGAAATTTTTGGTGAGATTTCACTGAAATATCAGTGCAATTTCAGTGAAAGAAAGGGGCAAAATAACAGTGAGATTTCACTGAAATTTTGGTGAGATTTCACTGTTATTTTGGTGAGATCTCACTGTTATTTTGCCCCTTTCTTTCAGTGAAATCTCACCAAAATTTCACTGAAATCTCACCAAAATATCAGTGAAATCTCACCAAAATTTCACTGAAATCTCACTGTTATTTTGCCCCTTTCTTTCACTGAAATTTCACTGAAATCTCACCAAAATTTCACTGAAATCTCACCAAAATTTCATTGAAATCTCACCAAAATATCAGTGAAATCTCACCAAAATTTCACTGAAATCTCACTGTTATTTTGCCCCTTTCTTTCACTGAAATTTCACTGGTATTTCACTGAAATCCCACTGAAATCTCACTGAAATTTCAGTCAATATTTTCACTGGGGTTGCATTATATGCTGGAAAGAGTTATCATAATTGATTGTTTATATATATATATATAGGTTTGATGGTTGGTAAGGGTTGTATAAAGTTTAAATGCAATGCATCAAGTAGTTACTAGGATATGGACTCTTAATGTCGTTGCACACAAAACTTTAACAAGATTTTTTAAGTAAAAAAAGGGCTATATATAACTTGCAGTAAATGCAGGATAGTTATCTTACTTGATAATCTACATAGGTGTGATGGTTGGGAAGGGTTGTATAAAGTTTAAATGCAATGCATAAAGTAGTTACTAGGATATGGACTCTTAATGCCGTTGCACACAAAACTTTAACAAGATTTTTTAAGTAAAAAAAGGGCTATATATAACTTGCAGTAAATGCAGGATAGAGTTATCTTACTTGATAATCTACATAGGTGTGATGGTTGGGAAGGGTTGTATAAAGTTTCAATGCAATGCATCCATTAAATACAGAGATATGGACCCTTAATGTTACGTTGCACGCAAAACTTTAACCATAATTTCTAAGTAAAAAAAGGGGCATAATTGTTTTGTGACTTGTCCTGCAAGGTCATTTGATTATGTCATATAAGTGTGTGAAGTTTCAAAGCAATAGCATCTGTGGTTTGTGAGAAAAAGCCTTGCATGCAAAATTTTAACCAAAATTTCTAAGGCCAAAAAGGGGCATAATTGTGTCAAAATCGGATATAGAGTTATGAGACTTGTCCTGCAAGGTCATTTGATGATGTCCAATAAGTGTGTGAAGTTTCAAAGCAATAGCATCTGTGGTTTTTGAGAAAAAGCCTTGCATGCAAACTTTAACCAAAGTTGCAACGCCGACACCGACGCACAAGTGACTGTAATAGCTCTCATATTCTTCGAATAGTCGAGCTAAAAACATTGTGACAAAAGAGGAAATTGCTCAAAGTCAACTCCATTTATTAATGA
Organism: Serripes groenlandicus; assembly: GCA_031761405.1. Taxonomy (NCBI): domain Eukaryota; kingdom Metazoa; phylum Mollusca; class Bivalvia; order Cardiida; family Cardiidae; genus Serripes; species Serripes groenlandicus. The sequence continues at coordinate 127,438,008 of JASEVX010000004.1, read as the reverse complement.
TACTTTTAAATATACCTTTGCCTAAAAAAATTCAGAAGTTGTCTACTGTAGATTTGTTGTACGTGGGAAAGGGTTATGGCAATATTTCACTAAAACCAGTTCAGAATGACCTTTGCATTAGCCAATCAAATTGTCGCTTACAAAATGTTTAAGTATAAAACAGACTACTAAGATAACCCATATAAATAAACAAGAATCAGAGAAGCAGTTATTGTCAAGTGTTCTGATTGTATAGATTGAACAATATAATTGAACACAGCAAGTACAGTTCAGGAAGTTTGTTCTTGAATAATGCATGAATTTTTTCCAGAACTGTTCTTAACAATTTCGCAGGGGTATAGACACTAAGCTGCCCGGCTGTAGCTTTTCCGGGGACTCTAACAAAAATCCCCGGAAAATCCCCGGAGTATTTGGACAAATTTCCAGGGATACTTTGGGATAATCTGACACTTTCCATGGAAACTCCAGTACATTTAAGTGGAAAACCCAGAAATTCCATGCACAACCCGAAACGGTTCCATGGACACACCGGAACGGTTCTGTGAACACCCTGGAATCGTAACCCGTATTCGGACCATTTCCAGCGTTTCCGCATATTAACATTAAATTTCATGGTTTTTTTCATAGTTTTTCCATGGTTTCCCTGTATCAAATAATTTTCCATGTATTTTTGTATTTTCTGAGTCCCCGGAAAAACTACAGCTGGGTGTACAGTGCATGACTACAAAAATAGTGGCTAAGAAAAAGTTTTTGTATTAAAACCAAACGTCCACTTTTCAAGATACTACAATTTTTTCCTTCATATTTTTCTCCCAAAGCAGTCGGCTCTAAAACTGCAATATATCACGTAAAGAAGTGGGCTCTAAAACTGCAATATCACGTAAAGCAGTGGGCTCTAAAACTGCAATATCAAGTAAACTGATAAACGGAGGGAAAGAAGTTCAAATTGGATTAAACCCGATCATTATTATCTCATAAATCAAGGTCTAACTGTAATGTAGAGAGGCATATTTATCAAACACAAAGTATTATATATACAGCATGTAGATTTCTAGTAACATATTGTCATGGCAGAACTGAGCTCTATTCAGGTCAATATCCTTTCCCACATACAACAATTCTGCAGCAGACGACTTTGAAATCATCTTAACAAATCTATGGAAAATCTCTTTTGAAAGTTTTATTAGTGAATAAAGTTGAAAACATGGTGGCCAAAGGAGAAATTGAGAAATTGCTCATTATGAGCAATTTATCCTTTTGCCGAAATGGTTTCAAAAGTCGTCTGCTGCAGAGGCGTAAGAAAGCTTCTATATGAGGGAAAGAGTTAAACCCTATGCTGTGGGTACTGAAACGAATCCTCTCAAAGAGCCTATATATTAACTGACCTTTGAGAGGCAACATCATACTGGGTTTGGTGTTGGAAAGGGATAATGGAGATTGCGCCGGTGTTGTAATGGTAAGAGTATTGACACCTTGAGTGTGGGAGATCAGGGTTGGATCCCCAGTTGGGTCACTGGAGGCTGTACATGCATCAAAACATGTTTCCATGTTGGAAAGGGTAAAATTTAAGTTGCCTTAGGGTAAATATTGTTTATCACCATGCATTGATTGACATTTCCTACAACATCCAAATTAATACTTTACCTCTTGCAGAGACTTCAGCATGGGTCTGTAGTTGGGAAAGGGCTGTTTAACCCTTTCCCTCATACAACAATTCTGCAGCAGACGACTTTGAACATAGTTTGTCAAAAAAAGAAAATCTCTATAATTGAATGGATACTCTATAATTGGATGGATAACCTATGACTAAAAGTGGAAAACATTGTGGCAAAAGGAGAAATTGCTCGTTTTGAGCAATTTCTTCTTTTGTCACTATGTTTTTAAAAAGTTGTGTGCTGCAGAGGCGTCAAAAAGCATCTGCAGTTGGGAAAGGGCTGTTTAAAGCATAATGTATTGACAGTTTGACTGATTTTACAGACAACTAATCTGCCTCTATTTGTCATTTTCACATTACAAAATAATTTCATGTCTGGATATGTTCATCCTTTCCTTCTGATGTTTTCACATTGGATGTCGTGAGTTTCATTATCAGATAAGTTAACCCTTTCCCACATACAACAAATCTGCAGCAGAAAGAGGAAAATCTCTATAACTGCAGGTATAATTGCTAAAAACAGTTGATAATATTGTGGCAAATGGAGAAATTGCTTGTTTTGTCACAATGTTTTCCAAAGTCGTCTGCTGTATATGCGTCAAAATACATCTACAGGTGGGAAAGGGTTTATAATTGAGTAAAAACAATATAGTCATGCTCAAAGAAAAAACAACCAACTCCTTTAATGCAGAATGCAGCAGATGACTTTTGTAAACGTTATGAGCATAATTGCTCCATTTGACACAATATTCAATAATGATACTTTTATTCATGGACATTTTCTAAATTTTCGTCTGCTGCAGATTTGTCATATATGTGGGAAGGGTTAAGATCTAGCAGTTTGTGCTGCCAAGCTATCTGATACAACTGCACATTGTTAACCCTCTCCCACATACAACAAATCTGCAGCAGACGACTTTGATAACATCATTGTCAAACAAATGAAAAATCTCCATAAACCAGTGTTATAAATTATTAAAATGACTAGACAACATTGTGACATAAGGAGCCATCTTTCATTTGGCCACACTTTTTTCAAGTCGTTTGCTGCAGAGGCTTCAGAAAGCAACTGTTAATGTGATAGGCTTAAAAAGTAGTATCTTGATTTCTTGAAACCTCTTCTTACTAACCCAGTGAGCTGGATGTAAACTTGTGGCAAATTCTCAGTAACGGCCAATTTTCATAGAAATAGTTCCCCATATATATAATAGGGAAATCTTTGTTTAAGATTATTTGATATCGCAACAAGCAAGCGGCAAATTTCACAAACACCCATTATATCAGCTGCGGAGGGTTATCCAGTCCCAAGATACACAAATTTGCAGGGAATTTCATTTGTTCACTCATAAAATATTCATAGCTTATAATTTAACTCCTGCTACACTGAATGGGTAACATTTACAAATATCTAGTTATATACTGCTTATTTCTTGTTCTAAAATACTTATCTAACCATTAACCCTTTCCTTCATACAAAGAATCTGCAGCAGACGACTTTGAAAACATACCCAAAAAATTGTTTTGAGCAATTTCTTCTATTGTCGCCATGTTTTCAAAAAGCTGTCTGCTGCAGATGCGTCAGAAAGCATCTATATGAGGGAGAGAGTTAAACCCTATGCTGTGGGTACTGAAACGAATCCTCTCAAAGAGCCTATATATTAACTGACCTTTGAGAGGCAACATCATACTGGGTTTGGTGACAATTAACCGTTTCCAATCTGAAGGTGCATTTTGATGTATCAATTAACATTTGATTGATTGATTGGGGTTTAACGCCGTTTTTAACATGAAGTTTTTTAAAGTAAAACATATTTTTATTAGAAAATACTTACCAGTCATTTAATACCTGATATATAATCTCAACACCGTTAATTCATCCAGAAAAGAAGCTCGCGCAGCCATGCATAGCCCTCACGCGTGTGTGATACACACGGCCGCCGGTAATACCGGCGCACGGGCCATGTGACCCCCACTTTTAATTTCACCGTTAACTTGCAGCGTTTAGTGTTGGGTGACGACGCGGGGTTGGGAGGCGGGAATCTGAAATGACTGGTAAGTATTTTCTAATAAAAATATGTTTTACTTTAAAAAACTTCATTTTTATGTCAAAAATACATTACCAGTCATTTAATACCTGATGACTTTGCAGCATCGGTCGGGAGGATCGTCCAACACAATGCCGGTCCCGAGAAATCGTAGCACTTGGTAAGAGTACCTACGGTACTACTAAATATAAACACAACTGTTCATGTATTTAGTAATTTGTGTATTAATTAGGTAAGTACTCGCTGAGAGTCCACTTGTGTGTCCAGAGAGGAATAATTTCTGATTGAAACGTTTTAAGACTTTATCAGAAGGATCTTATTACTAATTAAAGGAATAGGATATCCAGTGTTTGAATACGCTGCTGACATATCCTTCTCCTACCTGAGGTTGAATAACCCCTACTGTGGCTCTTACAGCCCTCGAATGTTTTATATAGAACTTAAGACCCTTGACAGGGTACAAGATCAGGTTATATCTAAGGGAACACAGTTCACAGAAAGGTTGTGAAATGTGATGGGTTAGGAAGCACCAAAGGCAACTTGGTCTCAGTAGGAATACAGGTTTATAAGAACGGTTGAATAACCATACGGCTGTAAAACCTGATGAAATTCGTTTTTACTGAAAGCAAAGAACTCACTTCCCTGATAGTGTTCGCCAAGCAAGACGAATTTAAGTCTCAGTTTATAACTTACGAAGCGGCCGCTTCCGAAGAACGTAAAAGTTTGGAGAGAAATGGATCTGAACTTTGAAGTTAAGCGCATTGGAGCATCGAACAATAATTGTTGTGTTCATCGCCAAATCTTGAATGCGAGAGGTCGGCAACAAATGTAAGCATAAATTACTGATTGACGTACCTTAAAAAACCACCAATCGGTAAGAACTGTCTACTTCTAATGAAGATGTAACGGTTATGTCGATAGGCAGGCCAGAAGAACGTTGAACTACGATCTCTGGGCCAATACTGTGTTTCTAAAGTCATTGTCAGGAAGGAATAACGACACCGGAAGTTGACTCATTTGAATTATGGGGGCAATTCAGGGAGTAATAATTATTGCCAATCGAAGGACTACTGTCTACTCTATTGATCATGTACATGTCCTAGTCAGTTAAGCCCTGTACTGTAATGAGTATTTAACACACTGCCCCGAACTGTAAATAATTCGGGTGTAGTATGAAGCATGTATCGGACCGTTTCCCTTAATTACTGATCCTTATCCAGGACATGGTAATCGGATTCTCTTATAGCGAATCGAGTCTGTCCGAAGGGCCAGCTCAACGAGAAACGTCCTACAACGAGTCTCTTGAGGGGAATAGATCCGACTTGCCCGTTTTGGGAATTAATTCTAAACGCAGGTAATCGAAGTGAAGTGTTTGAAAGGAACATTTCCCCGTTTACAAAGAATCGACGGTCATTCCTCGATGAAAAAGCAACCGGTACGTGGTAACAGGTGTCTGTTTGGTCTAAGAATCGCTCAGACAGCTGTTCCGGATTGCGTTCTTGATAAAACGGAACATTCCATTTTATTAATCGACCGTACTAGACGCAATCTGAGTCGATAAGTCTTATTCCGGTCTTCACCGGAACCAGACGAAAGACGGTTGTAGAAACCACCGAATGGAAGGTTGATACCCACTCCATGGCATTCCTGTTAGTTTAATAGAGAGGAGCGCTTCCCTATAGCCGCGGATTAGGGACAGTGCTCTACTTGGTTGTATGCCAACTTTGCTCCCGTACGGGGCTTTGATAAGGCAGGGCCAGCGGAAGCAGAAAGCTAGGCTCGAACTTAGCCTGTCCCTTGTGTCTTCACAGGTTGGGCTTCTAAGAATGCCTTTGCAGAAGTCACTGTACGTTCTGTCCCTGTGAACAATGTTGCCGCATACGCCGAAATGCGCCTATGGACGCAGTGAATGCAGTAACTTCCCACTAATGATAGTTTATTTAGAGTCCAGCTCTAAATTGTAAATCATCTGATGGAGCACTGAACACGATATGTCTCTTATTCGTCAGACAAGACGGGGTCGTGGGTTTTACCCGACGACGTGCGGATTGACTAAAGCCGGTTCTGGACCGGAATGTCAGTGTCCGATTCGACATGGAGGAATCCTATGATCGATTGATTGTGGTTTAATGCCGTTTTAACAATTTCTCAGTTATATCACGGCGGCCAGTTCACCTACTCATGTATTTCCTGGTTTTCTCACACCAGTACTCCACACAACAATCTTCCCAAGCAACTGGCTACTTTTCCACAAAACTTAGCCCATTGGTGGGAGGAATCCTATGAAGGAGTCATGATCGAGGAATTTATCCCTTTTCCGAAGAAGAATGAGATCGCATGGAATCAACCTTCGGTCCGAGCTCACGTATGAGAGAGTTCACAGAGTGACTATCCTCTGGGAACGGTTGATCCCGGTAGGCCAGCATAGGGGATTGATTTATGAAATCAACTGAATCTCTCCCATGTAATACCGTCGGACATCGACTCGTCCCAACAATTGGTACGATGGGTATTACTTGGGAGGAGTGTAGTCCCTAGAGACGCACTCTCTCCTCCCTGGGGACCGACATAACTATTTGACCGGTACTCCCCATACCCGATGGCCGACTGTTTAATCGGCTATGTCTCAGCATACTGCCCGATTGACTGCCGAAAGGTTATGTCTTAAGACATTACCCGTTTGACCGGTGCCTTACTGGCTATGTCTAAAGACATTGCCCGATCTCCAAATGACTGTGTCCGAGGACATTTGTCAATTGGAATACTGTTGAATTCCGAAGAATTCATAGTTGAATTTTTTTGTTTTCACGGTGACCGTTTGCCCGGTAACCGTTTATGCCCAGTTAAGAGTTTGACTGCCCTGTGAACGTTCACGCGACAACCGTTTATGCCCAGTGATTAATTGAGTACTCGGTAGGCATTTGACTCATTCTCTAGCACTATCGACTCATTACATTCATATGAGTGTAAGGAACGACAACTCTGCGAAGGAGATTTTCACTTGGCTGTGTTCGAAAACACCCGGTTGTCCAATGCTTATGTCATAATATTGACAAAACGGTTGGAGTCAACTTGACTTAACGACTGCTCGTTACCCAGCTCTGGGAACGTTCAGTAATGGTAGCTCTCTCTGACCATTACTGACCGGTTGACTAATGATAGGCTGAAGTGAGGCTGCTCTATCACTAGTCTCCAAAAACTTTAGACATTATAACTTGGCACTCTGTAGCAGTCCGAAGACTGCTGTACTGCAGAGTGTAGGTTTTGCTCGAAATCATTATAGGTTTAAACGACGTTTAAGCGTCAACCTTCGGGCAAACGTATTAGGCACCACCCTAAGTACTTCCTTAATGTTCTGCTGTAGAGGTCAACGCTCTACAGCCGGCTCGTAATCTGAAGGGGACTGCCCCCCCCCCCCCCCGCCCCCGCCCGTCAGACGAGGAGGTGGGAGAGTGTCGAGCCCTACGATGCTTGACTCTAATCCGTCTTTCAACTGAAAGACACAACAGTCTTATAAAAGTAAGAGAAAGGATTGAAAATAATATTCAATCTTGGTGTACTTTATTGTTGTGTTAACCCTTTCCCACATACATCTAATTTGCAGCAGACGACTTTAAACATATTTTGTCAAAAAATGGAAAATCTCTATAATTGAATGGATAACCAATGACTTGAAGTGGAAAACATAGTGGCAAAAGGAGAAATTGCACGTTTTGTGCAATTTCTTCTTTTGTCACTGTTTTCAAAAAGCTGTCTGCTGCAGAGGCGTCAGAAAGCGTCTATATGAGGGAAAGGGTTAAGGTGTCGATCGTGTGATATGAACCTCCTCTCTCCGCAGTAGAGAGAGGTCGCACTGGATCGATCGTCGGCGCCGAACTAACCGTATGGGACGGTCTCGACCTCCCTTTCACGGAAAACCTGAGTTATTCCGATCGGGGGTTTTCCTTCTAAGGACTGCCTCTTCGAGAGGTGTCCTTCCGGGAACAGTGAATTCCCATCAGGTGGGTATTGCTGATCCCGGTAGGCTTGGTTAACCCGCCTATCACCGATCCGTTACATCTTTTGAAACGGAGCTTTGTATCGGGGAAGGAGTGTAATCTCTAGAGAAGTACCATGTTCCACTTGGAGACACGGAAACATTTCTCTGTCCTGTACTACCTATAACTGGATATCTGGGCCTTGTGCGTAATGACCAGTGTTTTGAATATCCGTACTCTTCTATTCTCATTCTTTTGAGGAGTGTAATCCCTACAGAAGAACACTATTCCCCTTGGAGAAAGGAAAGATTTATCTGTCCTGTACTCCTTATAACCGATGTTAGACGGTTGGATATCTGAGCCTGGTGCGTAATGACCAGTGTTTTGAATATCCGTATAGACCGGTTGTGCGAAGAACGAGTGGTACTAGCTTAACGACTGCTCGTTACCTTGACTGCCCACTGCCCGGTCGCGTCATGTTAAACTGACTGATAATTTGCCCGGTCGCGTCATGGCTTAATGACTGACCGGTCGCGTCATCGCTAAATGACTGCCGGATTTGCCCGGTGACTGGTCGCGCCTAGGCGAAATGACTGACTGGTTGCCCGGTACCCGGTTACCCGGAGTCATATAGGTTTTGCTCGCAAGCATTACCCGGTTGACTAATGATAGGCAGTTGTGAAGCTGCTCTATCACCGGTCTCCAAAGAATTCTGTCCGCAGACATTATAATTTGGCACTCTGTAAGCGTCCGAAGACTGCTTACTGCAGAGTGTGGTGTTAGAGGTGGCCAATCAGTGAGGTTTCCCTTTGATTGACCCATGGCGTCTCCCGAAGGGTCAGCCCCAACACCTGGCGTCAGATAATGTCGTTCAGCAGACGGTTGCTCACTCTTGAGGCCAACCATCACTGTGTCCGTACGGTTTCTGGCCCGAAGGCCTTTGTTTCCCGACGGAATAACAGACATTAGCCGCTGCCATCCGCTCCTCCATGTCCCGCGAAGGACCAGCCGAAGCTGAGGGGGAGCGGTCAGAGCTCCAGATAAGGGGCGTATGCATGTCTAAAATCCTCATTTGACCCTCTTACCCTATGCTGTGGGTATTGAGAACCCACAGCATAGGGTTTGTTTCCTAAGAGGGAATTTGTGGGGAAATTAGCTGATTACACCTCCTAATCTGGACCTCTGAGCGGTTGTGCGGAGTGAAGAAGGAACAGCTCTGACCTTCTGCTCACTCAACACAGCCGCGGAGTCTGATTGTTGGGAGAACCCCTCAAACTCCGCTTCACTCGTAGAGCTAAGAGAAACCTTTTTAGGGGTCTTCTTACTCTTCCAGCTTTTGTGAGTCCTCCTCAACCCAGACTGTTTCCAAATGGAAGCAGGCCAGGAAGAGAAGTACTCACAGGGTGAATCCTGTGTGTACTTAGTGAACGCAAAACAGGACAGACGCGTGTCTCATACAGCCGTTATGAGCCACGCCTCTGATCACCACTATGTGACATAGAATATATATGAAACAAAACAATTTATACGATTCAACAAAAAATATAATTTTTTTCTATTTTTTATTTTCTACTATACCCGTTGATCACGGAACGTATTTCAATGAAAAAGATTTTACAAATATTTTCCAAAATTGTTCATGTTTAATTAATATACATAATGTAATACAAGGCGATAATAATATATTATCGCTAATAGGGTCGGTGTAACTATAACTTCGTTGAAAGAATGAATGGCCATTACCGCACCCGATACGTAACTGAAATAGTGGGTGGGGTAACCCACCCGTGACTTCTCAGTTAGTTGTGTTCACAAAAAACAACTTAATTACAATTAGTAATTTACCCAATTATGTTGTTAGGTTGTTAATGTAGTTGAATAACTGAATGAAAATAACTTGTTTAAGGCGAATGCCTTAAACAGACCAAGAAATAAAATATAAAAATGAAATAAATTCTTAGCTGTCAGTTGGTGTGTCCAGAAATTAAAAGTGGGGGTCACATGGCCCGTGCGCCGGTATTACCGGCGGCCGTGTGTATCACACACGCGTGAGGGCTATGCATGGCTGCGCGAGCTTCTTTTCTGGATGAATTAACGGTGTTGAGATTATATATCAGGTATTAAATGACTGGTAATGTATTTTTGACATAAAAATTGTCTCAGTCATATCACGGTACTCAACACAACAATCTTCCCAAGCAACTGGCTGCTTTTCCACATTAGACTTAGCCCATTGGTGGAAGACGAATGATGCATGTCGCATTGACTTTTGTCAAACGTCGGAAAGAAAGTTGGCCCAGCCGGGATTCAAACTAACAACCCCTGGATTGACAGCCCACGCCGCTTTGATTTGCTGCAATGGTCTTCCAGCACTCTTCTATGAGCTCTATTTAGCTATTTCTGACATCATTGTAGAAATGTTTTACCACTTGGTAATATTAAACCCTTACACATTATTCCAGCCTAGATGTTTTGAGTCATCTGCTGGAAATTTGTTGTATGTGGGCAAGGGGGCAAAGTATTGACGCTCCAGCTCCAATAGCTTTCGAGAAGCAGATTTCAAGTTTTCACTATGTAGCCCTGAGCGTGGAAGTCCAAGCTTTAGTGACTGACAATAGGGTCATCATTTGTACAAACTTAGTAGGAGACCACAAAGAAATAGCTCAACCCTTTTCCACCTGCAGACACATTTAGAAAAGGTTAATACCGCGCACATCAAAGCTACCATTCATGTGATATCTGAGAGACAATGATTTTTTTCCAGTTTTATAGCTCTGGCAGCCACATCGTTTGTACTACTACACGTTGCCATGTCAACCATTATTTGTTTTTTATGTTGAAATAAATACTGATTTTTGAAACTTTAGACTTAATTGCTTATATCAAAATTTCCCAATGTTTCCATACAGGGCCGATTTTGACCTTTCCTGAATCTTCTCCTTTGAAGGTCAGCTCGATGCCAGGCTGCTTTCATCATATTAACCCTTTCCCTCATATAGACGCTTTTAGTCATAGGTTATCCATTCAATTATGGAGATTTTCTATGTTTTGACAAAATAAGTTCAAAGTCGTCTGCTGCAGAATTGTCGTATGAGGGAAAGGGTTAACAATCTGTCAAAAGATTCAAGAGCAGAAGTTGTTTGATTAAATGGTCGGTTTAGAGTATATAGCTCAAATTAGTAAATCAATTGATTGTTTGGGTTTGAACACTGCTTTCAACAATTTTTCAGTTAATCATGGCGTTTCCTGGATAAGTTACCAGTATTACTGGTCCATTTTTGGGATAGGGGCGTATCGCGCCTATCCCATACTCAGGCTGCTTTCGAAAAGTCGGATTAAAGCTGCAACCACAGTTCACATGTGTATACCTACACCAAAATCGAGTTTTGATTGGTTATAATCTGCCTTTTCAACGATTCATTGGTTCGACCGAATCACGAAAAACCATCCGCTTGCATTAATTAATGATAATGAACGAGTGAAACACACACACTCAGAACTATGATTGACCTTAATGTCAGTGGTGTAAGGTAACGTCAACCGTGCACAGTGACCCCATTAGTTTACAACAGTCGACTTATATAGAGAAATGTGCAAATCACTGTAAATAAAATTATTGAAAGGAGTTGAAACCATTGTGGCAAAAGTATAAATTGCCTACGATAAGCAATTTCTCCTTTTGTCACAATGTTTCCGATTGTCGTCTGCTGCACATGCGTCTGTAAGCGGGAAATGGTTACATCCTCCCCATGGAAGCGGAACCCTTTCCGTGATAATATAACAGTTTGAATATTGAAATATTGTTGAAAATGGAGCTATTGCTGACAATGAACAATTTCTCCTTTTCTCACAATGCTTTCAAACATGTTTCAAATTAATTCTTTTCATATTTAAACGTTTTACTGTGGACATTCTTTTACTCTATCTCCTTTCCGGACACATTTTGAATAACATGCTAGAGATTAATGATAATGAGCAATTTCGCCTTACATCAGGAGGAAAAATATATAGTTTATACATAGCTTTGTGGAAAAAGAGGAAATGGGTCACGCATAACCATTCTGCAGCCGTCTGCTGCACATGCGTCAAAAAGCGACTTTAAACGGGAAAGGATTGAACTGTTTCCGTTATAGCTACTTAGTTACATACGAATGTTGAAAGTATATTTGCCTACGGAGCAACTGCTGACAATGAGCAATTCCTCCTTTCCAAACAATGCTTTGAAACATGAATCAATTTTTTTCTATAACCTAGATAACGAAAATATTTGTCTACAGTTATTATTTTAACCTTTGCCCCTTTTAGACACATTTGACTTAACCTTAACAGATAAATGATAATCAGCAAGTTTGTCTTTTTCCACAATGTTTTAATTACTATTCAAAATAATACTTTCAGGCTTAGTTAAATGTTGTTTGCTGTATATTTAGTCTACGTGGTCAAGGGTAAGGACTTGTTATTACATAATCCGTCCAAAGAGAGAAGTCCTACTGTGTATACATGCCATGAAAGAATGGTACTAACGGTCTCACCGCTACTGGAGAATTGTTGGTAAAACAGGTCGCGTGTTGTGTTGAATATTCTCACGTGTCGCTGTATGTCGACCCAACTAGGACATAGGAATTAAATCTAAAAATTAGAGATAAGATTTCAACATTGATTGATTGTGGTTTAACGCCGTTTTTAACATTTTCTACGTTATATCACGGCGGCCAGTTCATCTACAAATGTGTTTCCTGGTTTTCTCACACCAGTACTCCACACAACAATCTTCCCAACCAACTGGGTTCTTTTTCACATAGACTTAGCCCATTTGTGAAAGACGAATGACGCATGTCGCATTGACTTTTGTCAAACGTCGGAAAGAAAGTTGGCCGAAAATGTCAACATACACACGAGTTATAACCAGTTATAATTATTTATTTTATAATTGAGGCGCTTCTTCCGATTTTGGGACTAAAATTATAATGTATATGCATTTGCACTTATTGAAGATTCAACGTTCGTCAAAGTGTAATCTAGTCCTAGACGTATCTGTTGACAAATAAACTAGAAATATAGTCTAAATAGGTTTTGTAAATTAACCTTGTACGGTCCCATTTCGGAGATACAATTAATTTGTGAATACTTTACAAATACCATAATCTAAGCTTTCCTAAGCACAGACGTGTTTTGACGCATCAAACCAGTCTTCTGTAATCAATACTTTATAAGTTGTAAAGCTTGGAGGTATAATCCGGTGTCTGGCCGGCTGTCTGCCTAAATGTGCATTCGTCCGTCCGTCATGGATTGCATGTATTGGTCAAAACGTTGTTTCTGTATGGCAGATTCATTTGAAAGTGGTCACACTTATACCGTGTGATCAGGAGAACGGCAAATTACTAGGTACATAACTCTGGTCTGCTTATCTTAGTTATCTTCATTTTTCCTTATTTAGTTCAGCGATTGTCTCAATTAATTTCCATTGTATCCATTTCAAACTTGGTTTGTAGGTAACTTATGACCTACACATTTGCAGTGCACCATTACCATAACTTTAGCATACTGCGTTTGGAGTTTTGGAGTGTGTATATTTTTGTCTTTTCATGTTCTCACTTATTATATGACTTTCGCATGCAACACATGCGTTCCGTGAAATGCCCTTGTTTCGTTAATGAGTGTTTCCCAAGCGTTGTACTTTGTCCAGAGCGACTGACTGTCTGTCCGTCTTTGTGTTCCTTCATCCATCCGTCTGGCCGCTACGTTTTGCATTAATGGGTCAAAACTTTGTTTCTGTTTCGCGGATCCATTTCAAAGTCGTCACACGTATACATTGGGATTAAGAGATCGATACAATATTTTGAACACAAAACTGATCTGGTTTTTTTAGGTGTAAAACTCATTTTTCATTTCTTCGGTTATTGTCTCAATAGATGTCCAATGTATCAATTTAAGACTTGTTGTATAGGAAACTCAGAGCTACAGATGTGCAGTGCCAAAGAAACATAACTCTAGCATGCTTTCGATTGTCTTTCATTTATCAGCATGATTACAATATACATTGTGAATCTTTAGTGATTTCTGAACTGAAAATATTTTAATTAAGGGTCGCTGCTCAGTTTTTTGTCAATCTTTTTATTTTGTTTATACAAAAAAAGGGTCAAACTTTGATAAATTAGGTATTTGTATTGTATAGGCAGGCAATATGTGTGCTTCGCACATTTTTGGTTTGGTTTGTTTAAAGGTCATTGTTTCAACAATGTTTGTCTATATTATCTATGCCATATATTTTCAACTTACATATGCCCCTATACCATCAGCGCTTTCAGCGCTTTGATTTTCTGACACCAGCCAGTCAGTCAGACGTAATACTAACCCCGCAACCCTGAGAGCCAAGGATAGCCATTAATATCATTACTAAGTTTTTGGTATGACCTGGCCAGGCATCAAATCCACGACCTCGCGCACCGAGGCAGCCACTCTAACACTACACAACTGAAGCGGTAAGTAAATCAAAAGGGTGATAGAGGACAAAGAAGTAATGCCTATTGGTCACTTCAAACAATGCAGGCTAGATAAAAAAAGCGATTCTTTGGAATTCAAGATTCTTGCTCAAAATGAGCAATTTCTCCTTATGCAACAAATTATTTTCAACTTTATTTTTAAATATTTGTTTTCAAAATTGTCTGCTACTGATTTTGTGTGTGGGGGAACGGGTTAAATAGAGTAGAAAACATAAAGGCAAAGAAGAATTTGCTCATGATGAGCATCATGAAAAGTCCTCTGTTGCAGATGCATCAAAATATGTCTGAATGTGGGAAAGGGTTATACAGGTCTGTGACAGCCAGATGCTCCAAAAATGTTAATCCTTTCCAATAAATAACAAATCGGCAGCAGACAACTTTGAAAACAGATTAGTAAAAAATATGGAAAATTTATATCAATGAAGGAACATTAATTTAATTGAACTAAGTTGAAAACAATTGTGACAAAAGTAGAATTTGCTAATTATGATCAATTGATCCTTTTGCCACAATGTTTTCAAACGTTGTCTGCTGCAGGTGTCAGAAAGTGTCTGTATCTGGGAAAGGGTTAATTAAGTTAAAAACTCAAATTCATGTAGTTACAATTAATTCAAGTATACTTTGTTCCGTAGTTTTTGTCTGTGTGAAGTTTTTGTGCGCGACTTCCTATAATAATACATTTCAGACTACGTGATTTTGTTTCCTGTTTCCTTCCGGTATGTTTATCTGGAAACTAAGGCTGCACATTAGTGTTAACTCTTCTCTGAGACAACAAAATCTTTAGCAGAGGTAAAAAAGTATGTCAGTAATCATTAAATTGAGCTGAAAACATTGTGGGTAAGGGAAAAATGATTCATAAGCAATTTCTATTTCGAGCACCCAGTTTTAAGACCTATATATAATGCACACACATTTTGACACATCTGAAGCAGACACTATTTGATATATGTATTTTATTGTGGCAAAAGAACAAATGGTTCATTATTGCTGACATTTTCAACTTTATACTTATGTATGGTATTATGTTTTCAAAGTTGTCTTCTGCACTGATTTGTCGCATGTGGGAAAGGCTTAATGCCATCTAATGAAGGCAACCCTTGACCATTTCCCCTTCGATAGATGCTTTCTGACACCTCTGAGCAGCAGCTAGATGACTTCTGAAAACATTGTGGCAAAAGGATAAATTGCTCATTATGAGCAATTTCTCCTTCTGTCAAAATATTTTCAACTTTATTCAATAATTGTTCTTTCATTTATAGAATTTTCCATGATTAAATTTGCCTATATGCATGTTTTCAAAGTCGTCTGCTGCAGATTTGTAGTATGTAGGAGAGTGCCTTATGAGCTCTAATTCGGTAGACAATATATATAACCATTGGAAGACTTAGGTTAGGAGTATAGCTTGACGTGTAAACCCTTTCCCCCATACAACAGTTCTGCAGCAGACGACTTTAAACATATTTTGTCAAAAAATTGAAAATCTCTATAATTGAATGGATAACCTATGACTAAAAGTGGAAAGCATTGTGGCAAAAGAAAAAATTGTTTGTTTTGAGCAATTTCTTCTTTTGTCACTATGTTTTCAAAAAGCTGTCTGCTGCAGAGGCGTCAGAAAGCGTCTATATGAGGGAAAGGGTTAACTGCCTTCAATAATGTTTTAGTTATATCACAGCATTTCCAAGGTAAGTCACCAATACTATTTGTATTATTTATCTCGATTGATATAGCACCGTTTTCAACAAATTTTCTGTCATATCAGGGTGGCCAGCTCACCTGCCCATGTGTTTCCTGACTTTCCAACACAATAGCTTTTCCAAGCAACTGGCTGCTTTTTCACATTGACGGTTATAGCCCTTTGGTGGATGAGGAATGATTACTTGTCACAGTGACTTTTGTCAAAAGATTTCAGGGACCATAATAAATGTAATATCAGCTTGTATTTATAACTAAGAAAACAAGGGTAAACTGTGATATCTGCAAATTACTCATAGGGCAACATTTAAGCTAGTTTGGTTTCAATTCTTTTAAAAGATAATGTGAACAGACACGACAGACGATAGAAAAGCTCATATAAATATAACATAAAATGATTGGAAATTGTTCCATTTATGACAGGAGGTAGGTAATTTAGTGACGGAAGATGAAAACAGTATAAATAGTTTTTCTATGCTCCAAACTTGATGATAGTATGATTAAAAGAAAAGAGACAACAGTCAAACCTTAATGAGACAATGTCTCCCATTTCATGAATTTCCTTCCCCAAATTCTTTAATAAAACGGGCAAGACAGACAGATGAAAAACAATGTCTACATAAAATGTTATCAATTGTTTATAGCATTAGTCTTACAAGCTAGACTAATTTGTCTTCCATCTCGGAGGTCTTCAAACCCTGATAATTCACAGATCGCACTTTGACACATCTGCCGAGAGCCAACAACTTTTGAAAAACATTCTGACAAAAGAAGAAATTGTAAATGACTAGCACTTTTTGTGGCGATTGGTTGACAATCGCCACAGTGCTACCAAAACAACAACAACGAAAACAAATTTATATAGTCGTATTTGAACAATCGGTTGGATATTTCTGCAAAGGCAATTTACTCACTTCCGTTAAACCGCCATATATATATATAGTTCCATCAGTGATGCAGGCACACGATTAATAATGATAATGTTAGTGCTACTTTGATACCGGATTGGTACTAATATTTGAGATTTATCGAGAAAATATCTAAATAGAGTTAAACTATTTACATATTATCTTTCTTCATGTTTGGGCAGATAATAAATATCATCGGGCGTCTTGGGTACGCTATGCAGAGTATCATGATACTCCTGTGCCTCGTTTTATTTTTACTGTAGTCAACCGTAACCTTTTGACCTTTAACCTGATTCGGCAGGAGTTGGTTGTACTCTGATTATCTTCGTCATGATTTGGCAGATAATAAATATCATTGCGCGTTCTGCCTTGCAAATAACGACAACTCTGGTGATACTCAAATCTGGAAATTCCAAAAGGTTCTATAAATAGCTCGCGAGACCAAAAACCAGAAAAGCTTGTAAATCTCAATATTATAAACGCTTTATTTTGTACTTGTTTAAATATATGAAAGCGTCTAGATAATAAGACTGGTTTACAAAGGTTTAAAGGACACACGATGGCAGTGTGTACACACGTTATGTATACACGTCTGCACGTTCTAGAGTCAATTAGCAATCAATGCTGACAGTGTAGCCTAATTGAGTTTGAAGATCTAGCATTATAATATATGCCTATATTTTCATAAATTAAACAGTTTGGCAAATAGTGAAATTGTGCTTTTGGAGCATGTTTTGTGTTTGTTTTTGCACTCACATTATTCGAAGCAGTTTAACAACCTCAGAGACATATAAATACACTGTGACAACCCTCAATCATACAATGTGAAGGGACTAAATTGAACAGACCTGTTTAATATCGGACATAATTGAAACAAACACCAAACTAATGGATACTGTTTTCTCTCCTTTCTTTAGTCATTTCTAAAGTGTAAAATATATTTTATCTTAATATGGCCTAACGACCTGGTGATAAACATGTGATTACCCAAACAATTTAGATTACAAATAGTCATTCTAATGAGCTAAAACGGTAGTCTATCGAATACCAACTAGATTTTTCATAACTTTGGAATGGCCTAATTTTGAACACATCATGACCAATTTCAGAACGTAACTAAATAATCACCAAGACAACATTCTGGCAAACTAACATTATTCTACTGTCAAAAGATGCAGGGTTGATACATTCTCAAATATACCCGCACCAGAGTCATCGCAAGCCCTACACCGATATACTGCTTGTTACTTTGCAGGATTTTCCATACGATCGCCACTACAGTGCCATTGGCGCTTTGATTTCTTTTGCCACAATGTTCCAACTCGGTTCATTAATTGTACTAGTTTTCTCAATAGAGATTTTCCATATTTGCAGCAGACGACTTTAAACATATTTTGTCAAAAAATTGAAAATCTCTATAATTGAATGGATAACCTATGACTAAAAGTGGAAAGCATTGTGGCAAAAGAAAAAATTGTTTGTTTTGAGCAATTTCTTCTTTTGTCACTATGTTTTCAAAAAGCTGTCTGCTGCAGAGGCGTCAGAAAGCGTCTATATGAGGGAAAGGGTTAACTGCCTTCAATAATGTTTTAGTTATATCACAGCATTTCCAAGGTAAGTCACCAATACTATTTGTATTATTTATCTCGATTGATATAGCACCGTTTTCAACAAATTTTCTGTCATATCAGGGTGGCCAGCTCACCTGCCCATGTGTTTCCTGACTTTCCAACACAATAGCTTTTCCAAGCAACTGGCTGCTTTTTCACATTGACGGTTATAGCCCTTTGGTGGATGAGGAATGATTACTTGTCACAGTGACTTTTGTCAAAAGATTTCAGGGACCATAATAAATGTAATATCAGCTTGTATTTATAACTAAGAAAACAAGGGTAAACTGTGATATCTGCAAATTACTCATAGGGCAACATTTAAGCTAGTTTGGTTTCAATTCTTTTAAAAGATAATGTGAACAGACACGACAGACGATAGAAAAGCTCATATAAATATAACATAAAATGATTGGAAATTGTTCCATTTATGACAGGAGGTAGGTAATTTAGTGACGGAAGATGAAAACAGTATAAATAGTTTTTCTATGCTCCAAACTTGATGATAGTATGATTAAAAGAAAAGAGACAACAGTCAAACCTTAATGAGACAATGTCTCCCATTTCATGAATTTCCTTCCCCAAATTCTTTAATAAAACGGGCAAGACAGACAGATGAAAAACAATGTCTACATAAAATGTTATCAATTGTTTATAGCATTAGTCTTACAAGCTAGACTAATTTGTCTTCCATCTCGGAGGTCTTCAAACCCTGATAATTCACAGATCGCACTTTGACACATCTGCCGAGAGCCAACAACTTTTGAAAAACATTCTGACAAAAGAAGAAATTGTAAATGACTAGCACTTTTTGTGGCGATTGGTTGACAATCGCCACAGTGCTACCAAAACAACAACAACGAAAACAAATTTATATAGTCGTATTTGAACAATCGGTTGGATATTTCTGCAAAGGCAATTTACTCACTTCCGTTAAACCGCCATATATATATATAGTTCCATCAGTGATGCAGGCACACGATTAATAATGATAATGTTAGTGCTACTTTGATACCGGATTGGTACTAATATTTGAGATTTATCGAGAAAATATCTAAATAGAGTTAAACTATTTACATATTATCTTTCTTCATGTTTGGGCAGATAATAAATATCATCGGGCGTCTTGGGTACGCTATGCAGAGTATCATGATACTCCTGTGCCTCGTTTTATTTTTACTGTAGTCAACCGTAACCTTTTGACCTTTAACCTGATTCGGCAGGAGTTGGTTGTACTCTGATTATCTTCGTCATGATTTGGCAGATAATAAATATCATTGCGCGTTCTGCCTTGCAAATAACGACAACTCTGGTGATACTCAAATCTGGAAATTCCAAAAGGTTCTATAAATAGCTCGCGAGACCAAAAACCAGAAAAGCTTGTAAATCTCAATATTATAAACGCTTTATTTTGTACTTGTTTAAATATATGAAAGCGTCTAGATAATAAGACTGGTTTACAAAGGTTTAAAGGACACACGATGGCAGTGTGTACACACGTTATGTATACACGTCTGCACGTTCTAGAGTCAATTAGCAATCAATGCTGACAGTGTAGCCTAATTGAGTTTGAAGATCTAGCATTATAATATATGCCTATATTTTCATAAATTAAACAGTTTGGCAAATAGTGAAATTGTGCTTTTGGAGCATGTTTTGTGTTTGTTTTTGCACTCACATTATTCGAAGCAGTTTAACAACCTCAGAGACATATAAATACACTGTGACAACCCTCAATCATACAATGTGAAGGGACTAAATTGAACAGACCTGTTTAATATCGGACATAATTGAAACAAACACCAAACTAATGGATACTGTTTTCTCTCCTTTCTTTAGTCATTTCTAAAGTGTAAAATATATTTTATCTTAATATGGCCTAACGACCTGGTGATAAACATGTGATTACCCAAACAATTTAGATTACAAATAGTCATTCTAATGAGCTAAAACGGTAGTCTATCGAATACCAACTAGATTTTTCATAACTTTGGAATGGCCTAATTTTGAACACATCATGACCAATTTCAGAACGTAACTAAATAATCACCAAGACAACATTCTGGCAAACTAACATTATTCTACTGTCAAAAGATGCAGGGTTGATACATTCTCAAATATACCCGCACCAGAGTCATCGCAAGCCCTACACCGATATACTGCTTGTTACTTTGCAGGATTTTCCATACGATCGCCACTACAGTGCCATTGGCGCTTTGATTTCTTTTGCCACAATGTTCCAACTCGGTTCATTAATTGTACTAGTTTTCTCAATAGAGATTTTCCATATTTTTGCCAATTAATATATATAGAATTCAAAGTCGTCTGCTGCAGATTTGTTGTATGTGGGAAAGTGGTAACAGTTTACAGTCCATCCATACATTTCAATACTTTTTATCAGTTAATTTTGTGTTATTTGATAATAATAGTAAATTCTGTTGCTTAGTCTTCTATGATTAAATCTTTTAACCCTTTCCCTCATACCACAATTCTGAAGCAGACGACTTTGAACAAATTTTGTCAAAAAACGGAAAATCTCTATAATTGAATGGATAACCTATGACTAAAAGTGGAAAACATTGTGGCAAAAGGAGAAATTGCTCGTTCTGAGCAATTTCTTCTTTTGTCACTATGTTTTAAAACAAGAGGCCCACGAGGGCCTATGCTCTACTGGCATTGATCTGGCTTGTTTCAAAAGGAACCAATATGTCATCAATATTCAAATACCATCTAAGTTTGATGAAGATCAGATAGTAAATGGAAGCTCTATTGTGTTCACAAGCTGTATTATAGCAATTTTGACAATTTCAAGGGCCATAATCCAGCCATGCATGGGTAGATCTGGCCGTTTTTTAGAAATGAACCAAACTCTCATGGATATCTAACTACTGTATAAGTTTGATTGAGATACAATAAAAAATAAGGACTGTATCATGTTAACAAGCCCTATTATAGCAATTTTGACAATTTCAAGGGCCGTAATTCAGTCATGCATGGGGCGGATCTGGCTTGTTTTCGAAAGGAATCAAGCTCTCATGGATATGTAACTACTGTATAAGTTTGGTTGCGATACAATAAAAAATAAAGACTATCGTGTTAACAAGCTCTTTTGTAGCAATTTTGACCATTTCAAGGGCCATAATCCAGTCATGCATGGGCAGATATGTGGCTGGTTTTCGAAAGGAACCGAGCTCTCATGGATATCTAACTACTGTATAAGTTTGGTTGAGATACAATCAAAAGTGAAGACTGTATCGTGTTAACAAGAAATTGTTTACGGACGCACGCAAGCACGGACGTCGGACGAATCGCCACGACATAAGCCCTTCTGGCCTTTGGCCAGTAGAGCTAAAAACTCTCTGCTGCAGAGGCATCAGAAAGCGTCTATATGAGGTAAATGGTAAAGAGTTAACAGTTTACAGTCCATCCATACATTTCAATACTTTTTATCAGTTAATTGTGTGTTATTTGATAATAATTAATAGTAATTCTGCTGATAATTCTATGATTAATTCTCTTAACCCTTTCCCTCATACCACAAATCTGCAGCAGACGACTTTGTAAATATGAAGTTTTTTAAAGTAAAACATATTTTTATTAGAAAATACTTACCAGTCATTTAATACCTGATATATCATCTCTATACACCTTAATTATCAAAAAAAAACGCCCACGCTAGCATATCCCTCACGTATCCGTGACATACACGGCCGCCCGGAAGTACAGGCGCGCACGTGAGCGGGTAGTCACTTTTCATTCACCGTTAAGTATTGGTGACGACGCGGGGTTGGGAGGTGGGACTCTATAAATGACTGGTAAGTATTTTCTAATAAAAATATGTTTTACTTTAAAAAACTTCATTTTTATATCAAAAATACATTACCAGTCATTTAATACCTGATGACTTCGTAGCATAGGACGGGAGGTTCGACCAATACTTACTGTCGTTCCAGGTACGTTGTAGTATATTATTCCATATTTTTTTAAGAACAAACATACTTGATTCCAACGGATGTATAAAGGGAAAGAGGGGATTGAATACAGGTTCAATCGGTATTCACTTTATTTATGTGTTGGATTATGTGAATTAGCAAACCACTCGCTGTGAAGCCACAAGGGGACCCAGGCAGGACCGACTGCAACTGGTTCTTAGACAGGAACCCTTGTTGACACAGTAGAGTAAGGAGCCATCAGATTCATTGAATCTGATCTGCCCGGTTTCTACAGAGACGATCTGTAGTTAAAGCTAATAAAAAGACGGTTTTATAAGTAAAAAACTTTAAAGACGTCGATTCAAGAGTTCGTATGGAGCTCTTGTAAGCGACCAAAGGACGCAAGACAAATCCTATTTTGGAGTTAACTCCTACAATTGGGTTTTTTCTAATTCTAACCATCAGTCTGTGAAACTTAATGTAATTCGTTTCTACTGAAAGCAAAGAACTCACTTCCCTGTTAGTGTTCGCCAAGCAATACGAATTTATAATTCTCAGTAAAACTTGAGAAGCGGTAGCCGTCGACAAACGTTCAGAGAGATTGACCTACCTTATTAACATCAATCGGTAAGAACTGTCTATATCTAAGGAAGATGTAACGGTTATGTCGATAGGCAGGCCAGAAGGACGTATAACCACGGTCTCTGGGCCAGAGAAGTGTCCTGTCATCATCTTCCCTATCAGAAGTGAAACCGGAAGTTGACGAACTGGTTCTCAGCCTCATTATGAACTCGGGGAGTAATTATTATTATTCCTTTGCGAATTCTGAACGTCCACTGCCGAATGAGTGGAATATAGTTGTCTATTCTGTATTAGTGAATCGACTCTGTCCGAAGGTACTCGAATTACCGCTAAGTCGGTGAAAAACGTCATACCCACGAACGTGAACCTCTTTGACGGAATTAATTCCGACTTCTGCGTGTTGGGTATTAAACCCAACCGCAGAATGGTCCGCCAGGCTAGGGATAGATCGTGAAATAGAAGTACACGATCCGTCCTGTGGGGAAGCCAATCGTCGAAGTATTGAAGAAGTTGGGGTCCTTTCATACGAAGAAAGGCTCCCATGCCCTGATATCTTCGTAAGCACTCGAGGGGCGGACTTGAGGCCGAAGAGCCCTGAAATTGGAGCACTTCTCCCTCTATCACAAACCGAAGGTATTTCCTCGAGGAGGAAGCGATGGGGATGTGATAAAAAGGCGTGTGTTAGGTCTAGAGAGACCGCCCAGTCGCCTTCCGAATTGCAACTCGGATGGAGCGGGTCGACTCCATTTTGAATTATCGACCGGAATCAATAGATTTAGCGCAGATAAATCTATAACCGGTCTCCACTTGCCGTCTTTCTTCGGAACAAGAAAAAGACGGCTGTAGAAACCCCGAAAATTGGGGTTGAGAACGCTCTCTATGGCATTCTTTTTCAGAAGCGATGAAATCACCTCTGACATGGCCGGATGACGAGACGAAATGTCGATCGGCACGCCTGTCAGAGGAGGGGGGGAAATGAAGGGAATCAGATACCCTTCCTGTATCACAGACTAAATCCAACGATCCTATGTGACACTTTCCCACTCCTCCGTGATAAATGACAGGCGGCCCCCGACTGCAATCTCCGACCTTGGGATTGTCATAGAGAGGAGCGAATCCCTAGGGCTGCGGCTTCGGATTCGTGTTAACTCTAGCAGGCTGCCGATGTTAGTACCCTGATAGGGGCGCTTCGGTTTAGCCGATTTCTGACCCGTGGAAGGGGTTTGTTTAGGCTGAAACGCCTTCACATACCGTTTTGGCTTCTTTCCTGGGTTGGGTTTCTTAGAACTACCCACATTCGCAGAATACGTTGAACGTTTCTGGCCCTGCGCAAAAGCCTTAGCTGCGTTCGCCGAAAGGCGTCGACTGTTCTGAAGCATCAGAAGCTGTCACCGCAGCAATCCTTCCATCAAAGAGTTGTTTCGACTCCAATGGTGCGGCTTTCAGGCTGTCCTTGCTAGCACGTAGCAATGATTTAGGAGCAACTATAACTGCGTCCCTCCTCATGGACAGTATCTCTGTGATGGTCTGAAGATTCAGTGCCATGAGATGCCTGTTGCCTGTGTCGAAAGCTTCGAGAATTCTGTTAGCCCCTAGGCTAGAGATATTCTCCTCTTTCAACAACAAAGACAGAGCGACTGCGAAATGGTTGTCATGAGATGACACCAATACACCCAGTCTTGCTCTGGCCTCCCACTTCTCTAGTATCTTAAAAGAGACCTGGACAGAAGCGGGTGCAGTTAACCCCAGTGTAGCTGCATCCCCGTCTAAAGCTGGCACTTTGACCGGGAAGAACTCCTTAGACGTAGAATACGCCTTAGAGTTGACCCATTTCCTAGAAATGGGTCCTGGGACCGAACAGCCTGGAGGTATAGCCTCCAGAGACCTGGCCGACTGCAATTGGTCTAACAACCTGCCCAAGTTGTTAGTTTGAGGAAGCAAGTGCACTGGCGAAAAGCTTGTACATTAAGTTCCTCTAGGCTCGAAAGGTTTTGCGACGTGGGGAGCGTCAACCTTAGGGCATGAAGTATTCGGCACCACCCGAAATACTTCGTCAATAGCCTGCTGAAGAGACCAACGCTCTACAGCTGGCTCCTCATCGGAAGTTGACCTATTTCCCTCATTATCGTCAGACGAAGATGTAGGGTTGTAGGTACTCCTCTGAGGTTGTCTACTCGGTATTCCAACCGGTAGATCTATGTCCGACTCAGACAGGGATAAATCAGAAAATCCATGTTCTGCCGAAGATTTTGCGAAGCAGGCCCCCTCTCCGCAGCAGAGGACGGCCATGCAAAAACTTCTGCCGGGGCCGAACTGACCGTATTGTACGGTTTCGACCTCTCTTTCACTGAATGACGCAATGTATTCTGATCCCGAGGTTGCCTATAACCGGACTGCCTATCAAATAGGTGTCCCCCCGAGAGCAGTGAATCCCCATGAGATGGGTAATGCTGATCCCGGTAGGCCGTTGAACCCTGTCTAACACCTAACGGTTCCATAGTATGGACCGGTGGTTGGTATTGAGGAGCAGTGTATTCTCTAGCGACATTCACTGTCCCCTCAGGGGAGGAAAAAGATTTTCCGTAACCCCCCTACCCGATGGAAGACAGAGGAATAATAGAACCCGGTGCGATACCTGGGTTATAATTATTCTGATTCTGTAGTGGAGCAGAGATCGACTGATAATTTGAATCAATACGGTCTATCACTACAGAACCCGTGCCTGGACGCGCCATGTTTACATAGTCGTATGGCAGTGTAGACGAGGCATTGAAAAATGCCTGACTACTCGGTTGCACTGTGTTTACACAAGACACTGGTGTTTGTGTCGTGTTCACAAGCGTGACCGATTGGCTCGTAGCACCGTAATGAAATGGGCTACTGACCTGATGCGGCATGGCTACATGCGCGCGAGTTTAGCCAGTCGTCGAATCATTTAAGAAAGTCTGACTGCCAGGATGAATCGTTGCTAAATGATCAACCTTTTGCCTGGCTGGGTCCTTGCAATAAGACCTTTGCCCTGTCGCCTCACGGCTAAGTGAGCGACTACCTGGTCTAGTCATGGCAACGTGACTGACTGGCCCGGTCGTGTCCAAAAAGGACTGACTGGTGACATGTCGAGTCATTGACAAATGACTCCTCTCCGGTTGCCCGGTGACCTGACGTGCCTCGGCATTTGGGTTTTGTTGTGCAGCCCAAACAAAACCCGGTTGACTATGCATAGGCAGGAGTGAAGCTGCACTATACCAAGTCTCCGGAGAACTACGTCCGCCGACGTAGGTAACCGGTACTCTGCAGCTGTCCGAAGACCGCTGTAGCTCGGAGTATGGTGTCGGATTGGTACAATTCCTGCGGTTTCCCGGAAAGCTACCAAAGGCATCTCCTTCTTTCGAAGGCCCAGCCACGACACCAGGCGACAGATGGTGAGGTTCAGCGGTTGAACGTTCCAGCTGAACATTTTCCCCGCTGTTTCCGTACGGTGTCTGACGTTTCCCGACGGAGCA
Organism: Serripes groenlandicus; assembly: GCA_031761405.1. Taxonomy (NCBI): domain Eukaryota; kingdom Metazoa; phylum Mollusca; class Bivalvia; order Cardiida; family Cardiidae; genus Serripes; species Serripes groenlandicus. Next base: position 127,411,602 of record JASEVX010000004.1, on the reverse strand, counting down.
ACTCTCACCCAAAGCTACCATCCCGAGGTTGCCTATAACCGGACTGCCTATCAAATAGGTGTCCCCCCGAGAGCAGTGAATCCCCATGAGATGGGTAATGCTGATCCCGGTAGGCCTGTCTAACACCTAACGGTTCCATATTATGGACCGGTGGCTGGTATTGAGGAGCAGCATATTGTCTTGCGACATACACTGTCCCCCCAGGGGAAGAAAAAGATTTTTCGTAACCCCCATACCCGATGGAAGACAGAGGAATAATCGAACCCGGTGCAACACCAGGCTTTAAATTATTCTGATTCTGTAGTGGAGCAGAGATCGATCGATAATTAGCATCAATTCGGTCTATCACCACAGAACCCGTGCCTAGACGCGCCATGTTTACACAGTCGTCTGGCAGTGTAGACGAGGCATTGAAAAATGCCCTACTACTCGGTTGGCCTGTGTTTACATAAGACACTGGTGTTTGTGTCGTATTCACAGGCGTGACCGATTGGCCCGTAGCACCATAACGAAATGGGCTACTGACCTGATGCGGCATGTCTCCATGCGCGCGATTTTGGCTAGTCGTCGAATCAATTAAGATAGTCTGACTGCCAGGATGAATCGGTGCTAAACGATCAACCTTTTGCCTGGCTGGGTCCTTGCAATCGGACCTTTGCCCTGTCGCATCACAGATACGTGAGCGACTACCTGGTCTAGTCATGGCAACGTGACTGACTGGCCCAGTCCAGTCCAACCCGGACTGACTGGTGAAAGGTCGCGTCATTAACGAATGACTCCTCTCCGGTTGCCCGGTGACCCGACGTGCCTCGGTATTTGGGTTTTGTTGCTCAGCCCAACAAAACCCAGGTTGACTATGCATAGGCAGGAGTGAAGCTGCACTATACAAAGTCTCCGGAATACTACGTCCCCCGACGTAAGTAACCGGTACTCTGCAGCTGTCCGAAGACCGCTGTAGCCCAGAGTATGGTGTCGGATTGGTACAACCTGCGGTTTCCCGGAAAGCTACCAAAGGCACTCCTTCTTTCGAAGGCCCAGCCCTGACACCAGGCGACAGATGGTGAGGTTCAGCGGTTAAATGATCCAGCTGAGCATTTTCCCCGCTGTTTCCGTACGGTTTCTGAAGTTTCCCGACGGAGCAACTCTCACCCAAAGCTACCATCCGAATTTCCTCAGCGCGCGGAAAAACGGCTGTGTTGAGCGGAGAAGAAGGCTCAGCATTGCCCTTCGACTCGCTCAACACCGTTGCAGAGTCCGGTTGGGAGAACCCCTCGAACTCTGCCTCACTCGATGAAGATAAAGGCACCCTCTTAGGAGTCTTCTTTATCTTCCTGCTTTTACGAGTCTTACTCCGCACGACCTTTTTCCAAATGGAAATAGGCCATGTCGAGCAGTACTCGCAAGGTGAAGCCTGTGTGCATTTGGTGCACACAACGCAGGTCGGATGCGAATCCCATAGGTGCACAGCATGACCACATGGGCTCCGCATCCCTTCACCAGTAATTGACATTGACATAATTCAAAAATACTCACCAAACAGTAAATAATCCGTATATAATCCGTTTATAATCCGTTTTAATATATCCACACCACGGTGACACCGGTAGTTTGGACACGTATATTGAAATAAATTTTGTTTCAAATTTTTTTCACAAATATTGAATAGGACAGTCAATAATTCATACAGCAATAGTTAATGTACTATCGCTAACAGGGTAGGGAAAAAGTATTGAAAACAGCAAGACTTCCGCACCCGAAGACGGTAACTGAAATTAGCGGGTGGGGTAATCCACGTGCTTCTCAGCGTATCGTCTGCTACAAAACAATAAATACAGCAATAAAGTAAATAATTTACGGCTGTGACGTTAATGTAGACAAAATATCTTTGGACAATTAAATGATTATAAGGCAGGGCCTTATAAAACAAAAGAGTTAATTGGAAGAAGAAATAATAATATAAGTTTTTCTTATCGACTACTCCGGTGAATCCAACAAGAGCTGTCGGAGGACAGCGCGCTCGACTATTCCACCGCTTATTTAAGTTACCGAGATAATGGACTCTAATGTAGTTGCATGCAAAACATTAACCACAATTTCTTAGTGGGTGATAATTTGCATTATATGCAGGATAGTGTTATTTAACATGATTATTTTCATAGGTTTGATGGTTAGATAGGGTTGTATAACCTTTCAATGGAATGCATCAAGTAGTTACTAAGATATGGACTCTTAATGTAGTTGCACGCAAACCTTTAAACATAATTTCTAAGTAAAAAAAGGGCAACAATTTGCACCATATACAGGATAGAGTTATCTTAATTGGTTGTGTTTATAGTTGTACAATTGGGAAAGGTTGTATAAAGTTTCAATACAATTGTTCAAGTTGTTACTGAGATTACACTCTAAATGTAGTTGCAAAACTTTAACCAGAATTTCTAAGTCCAAAAAGGTCCATAACTTGCATAAAATGCTGGTTGGTAAGGGCTGTATAACGTTTCAATGCAATGCATCAAGTAGTTACTAAGAGATGGTCTCTTTATGTAGTTGCATGCAAAACTTTAACCAGAATTTATAAGTCCAAAAAGGCCATAACTTGCATAAAATGCAGGATAGAGTTATCATACTTGATAATCTACATAGGTGTGATAGTTGGGTAGGGTTGTATAAAGGTTCAATGCAATGCATCAAGTATATACTGAGACGTGGACTCTTAATTTAGTTGCACGCAAAACTTTAACCAGTATTTCTAAGTAAAAAAAGGGCCATAACTTGCATAAAATGCAGAATAGAGCTATCATACTTGATAATCTACACAGGTGTAATAGTTGGGTAGGGTTGTAGAAAGTTTCAATGCAATGCAGCAAGTAAATACTGAGATATGGACTCTTAATTTAGTAGCACGCAAAACTTTAACCATAATTTCTAAGTAAAAAAAAGTGCCATAACTTGCCTAAAATGCAGGATAGAGTTATCTAACTTGTTAATCTACATAGGTGTAATAGTTGGGTAGGGTTGTATAAAGGTTCAATGCAATGCATCAAGTATATACTGAGATATGGACTCTTAATTTAGTTGCATGCAAAACTTTAACCAGAATTTCTAAGTAAAAAAAGGGCCATAACTTGCATAAAATGCAGGATAGAGTTATCTTAGATGATAATCTACACAGGTGTGATAGTTGGGTAGGGTTGTAGAAAGTTTCAATGCAATGCATCAAGTAAATACTGAGATATGGACTCTTAATTTAGTTGCACGCAAAACTTTAACCAGAATTTCTAAGTAAAAAAAGGGCCATAACTTGCATAAAATGCAGGATAGAGTTATCTAACTTGATAATCTACATAGGTGTGATAGTTGGGTAGTGCTGTATAAAGTTTCAATGCAATGCATCAATTAAATACTGAGATATGGACTCTTACTTTAGTTGCACGCAAAACTTTAACCAGAATTTCTAAGTAAAAAAGGGCCATAACTTGCATAAAATGCAGGATAGAGTTATCTAACTTGATAATCTACATTGGTGTGATAGTTTGGTAGGGTTGTAGAAAGTTTCAATGCAATACATGTAGTATTTAAGAACTTGCATGCAAAACCTTAACCAAAGTGTGACGTGGACGCAGACGCCGACGCCGACGCCGACGCCGACGCCGACGCCAGGGTGAGTAGTATAGCTCTCATATTCTTCGAATAGTCGAGCTAAAAATGAAAAGTGACTACCCGCTCACGTGCGCGCCTGTACTTCCGGGCGGCCGTGTATGTCACGGATACGTGAGGGATATGCTAGCGTGGGCGTTTTTTTTGGATAATTAAGGTGTATAGAGATGATATATCAGGTATTAAATGACTGGTAATGTATTTTTGATATAAAAATACATACATGAAAACATTTGCTAACCCCCTTTAAATGAAAGTACTATAATTGAAGAGTTGAAAATGAGCAATTTCTCTGTCGCCATGTTTTCAAAAAGCCGTCGGCTGCAGAAGCGTCAACGACTTGAATTTGCAATGAAATTGCTTGTTTTACTTTTTATTCCAATATTTTCAACTCTTTTATCAATATAAATCTTTCAGTTTTCTAGATTGTTGAAATTGTTCATCATTCTGATGATTGTTAAGAAGAATATCTATCGGAACATTTGCAATATAAGTCTTGTGAAGTAATGGGTTATCCAACCATATAGATTCTAGACCGGCAGTAACTCATGCAAAATGCCTGACACAGACTTTGTTGACCAATGATTGGTAAGCTTATAATTATGGTTTAAATCCTTCCAACATACCACAAATCTTCTGCAGACCATTTAGAAAACATCTGAACAATAATGTGAACGAATCTATTTAAGTGCATGAAAGAATATAATTATTGAATAAAGTTGAAACCGTTGTGACAAAAGGAGGAATTGCCCATTATGTAAAATTTCTCCTTTTGACAAGATGCGTCTAAAGGTTGCAAAGAGTTAATTAAGAAAAATGCAGATTTATATAAATATAAACCTTAGAAAACAAGGAAGGACCATGTCGGTCCTAGCTGTTACCTGGTATCTTTTTTTCTAATTGTAACCTTGCTAGCAGCTATTTCGGACAATTTTGATAATCTAAGGTCACTTAATTGTAGAACATATATATGTTTTGAGTGAAATCATTTTGAAATTGGTCCAGTGATCAAGGAAGTGATGTTCTTTGAAGGACAATGTGAACAAAAGGACAGAAGGACAGACAGCCACATAACAAGAGCTGCCAGTAGGACAGCGCACTTGATTAGTCAACCACTCATTCGTTACCGAGACATGGACTCTAATGTAGTTGCATGCAATACTTAAATTAACCAGAATATTTAAGTCACATAATAAAGGGATATAATTTTTATTATATGCACGATAACAGTTATCTTACTTCATTATTTACATAGATTTGATGGTTGGGAAGGACCGTATAAAGTTTAAATGCAATGCATAAAGTAGTTATTGAGATACGGACTCTTATTAATGTTTTAAGTTACAAGCAAAACTTTAACTAGAATTTCTAAGTAAAAAAGGGCCATAATTTGCATTATATGCAGGATAGAGATATCTTACTTACTTGTTTACATTAGCATGATGGTTGGGAAGGGTTGTATAAAGTTTCAATGCAATGCATCAAGTAGTTACTGAGATATGGACTATTAATATAGTTGCACACACAACCCCAACCAGTATTTCTAAGTAAAAAAAGGGCCATAATTTGCATGAAATGCAGGATAGAGTCATTGTACTTGATTGTTTACATATGTGTGATAGTTAATAGGAAGAATTGTAGAAAGTCTTAATGCAGTATATCTAGTAGTAACTGAGATATGGACTTTTAATGGATTTGCACACATAACTTTAACCAGAAATTCAAAGTAAAAAAAGGGCCATAACTTGCCTTATATGCAGGATAGAGTTATCTAACTTATTTATATAGGTGTGATAGTTAGGAAGCATTGTCAAAGTTTCAATGCAAAACTTCAAGTAGTAACCTAACTATTGTTTAATATATGTACTTTCATGCAAAATCTTTAAACCAAGGTGTGACGCCGATGCCAACACTGACGCCAGGGCGAGTAGAATAGCTCTCATAATTATACTCTGAACAGCCGAGCTAAAAACGGATGATGAGCAGAGGTCTACATAAGGAGGGGTATAAAGATCTTTTTCCAACAATATCTCTCTTATTATCAAACTAAACTCTATGATCTGGGTATTAGATTTATCGATTGATTCTTTGTTGTTTTACACCCCTTTCAAAAAAGATCAGTAACATCATGGCGTTTCCTGGTTAAGTTTCCTGTACTACTGGTCCATTTATCCTAAGACACTAGTCAGTCAGTTGTAATGCTAATTCCACAACCCTGAGCGCCAAGGAGGGCAGCCATTGCTACCATTTTTTAAGTCTTTGGTATGATCCGGCCCGGGATCACATCCCAGACCTCCTGCACCTAAGGCAGACACCTTATCACTACACCACTGATGTTGTTCTGGGTACTCAAAAGAATCGTCTCATTGAACAATTTTCATTTAATACCCACAACAAAGGGTTATAGGGTCAAATTAGAATCTTAGAACAAGCAAAACCCCCCTTATCTAGAGCCCTGGATGAGTGATCACAACAGCTTACCCTGATCATTTTGTGATCATCTGGAGAAAGGGACATAACTTATGAAAAAAATGATAAGAGTTATTTCCCCTTTCCTAAAAAAGTCACCCGCTGGGGATAGTTTACCCTTTCTCACTGCAGCGGATATCTTTGAAAATATAAAGGCCAACATAATTTCTTTGAAATGAAAGCTAACTAGAGATTGCTTTTTTGAAAAAGCGCTTGTCTCCCCATTTGTGTGGTGGTCGTAGGGGAGGAAAAGAAATGATGGAGATGAATTTTGTAGTTTTGGACTGGAGATGAAGCAACAGTGACAATCCTCAGTTATTGAGCGGAAACCATTTTTCAGCTGAAGGTTACCATGACCTTGGCATTTGACATAGTGACCTCAAAATCAATAGGGGTCATTTGCTGGTGGTGACCAACCTGCACACCAAGTATGAAGTTCCTGGGCCCAAGCAATCTTCAGTTATTGAGCGGAAACCATTTTTCAGCCCAAGGTCACCGGGACCTTGACCTTTGACCTACTGACATCAAAATCAATAGGGGTGGGTCATCTACAGGTTAGGACCAACCTGCACACCAAGTATGAAGTTCCTGGGCATAAGCGTTCTTGAGTTAAAAAACATTTTTCAGCTGAAGGTTACTGTGACCTTGACATTTGACCTTGTGACCTCAAAATCAAACAAATTCAATAAAGGTCATCAACTGGTTAGGACCAACCTGCACACCAGGTATGAAGTTCCTTGACATAAGCATTCTTTAGTTATTAAGCTGAAACCATTTTTCAGCTGAAGGTTACCATGACCTTGACCTTTGAGCTAGTGACCTCAAAATCAATATGGGTCATCTACTGGTGGTGACCAACCTGCACACCAAGTATTAACTTCCATGGCCAAAGCATTCTACTGTTATTAAGCAAAAACAATTGTTCAGCTCATTGTCACTGTGACCTTTCAGCTCAAGGTCACTGTGATCTTGACTTTGACCTTAAAATCAAACAAAATCAATAAGGGTCTTCTAATGGGCATGGCCAACCTGCATACCAAGTATGGAGTTCCTCAGCCCAAGCGTTTTTCAGTTATTGAACAGAAACCATTCTTGATCTCACACGGTCACCATGACCTTGACCTTTGACCTTCTGACATCAAAATCAATAGGGGTCATCTACTGGTCATGACCAACCTGCACACCAAGTATGAAGTTCCTACGCCCAAGCGTTCTCCAGTTATTGAGCGGAAACAAGTGTGAGGGACATGACTTGATCACTGTGACCTTGACCTTTGACCTAGTGACCTTAAAATTAATAGGGGTCATTTGCTGGTGGTGACCAACCTGCACACCAAGTATGAAGTTCCTGGGCCCAAGCAAAAACAATTTTTCAGCTCATTGTCACTGTGACCTTTCAGCTCAATGTCACAGTGACCTTGACTTTAGACGTACTGACCTCAAAATCAATAGGAGTCTTCTACTGGGCATGGCCAACCTGCATACAAACAATGGAGTTCCTCGGCCAAAGCGTTCTTTAGTTATTGAGCGGAAACCATTTTTTACCTCACAAGGTCACCATGACCTTGACCTTTGAACTTCTGTTATCAAAATCAATAGGGGTCAGCTACTGGTCATGACCAACCTGCATACCAAGTATGAAGTTCCTACGCCCAAGCGTTCTTCAGTTATTGAGCGGAAACAAGTGTGACAGACGGAAGGACGGAATGACAGACGGAATGGGCAAAAACAATGTCACCCCCATGTATGGGGGGAGACATTATTATTGAACTGAAGGGATATTTCTCCTTTTGCCACACAGTGTGTTTTCAAAATCCATCTATTTTCAAAAGACATCAGTGCAGCAGAGGTTTCAGAAAGCTTCTGTATGTGGGAAAGGGTTAAACAAATATTGGCGCGTCTAAAACAGACAACTTTTGAAGGCATTGTTGCCAACTGGGAAATTGCTCATAATGATTAATTTCTCCTTTCCAATAATGTTTTCACCTTTATTCAATAATTATACTTTTGTAGAGAATTTCCATAGTTTTGCCCAGAGGTTTTCAAATGGTCTGCAGCATATCAGTTATGTGTGGGAAAGAGCAAAAATTAAATGAAGCTGTCAAACTTTGGGCGAGTTAGAACAGCCTTCGTTATTTGCAAATAGTCAAGCTATATATTGAATGCAAGACAGACTCAAATGGGGTATAAATGTTAGGTGATTGAAATTGATATAAAATATTCATGGTGTTTTTAATCTAGTTGATTCATTTATGTTCCTGTTTCCCCTCGAGAGTGGACAACTTCGCTGCAGATACCGAGTTATCAACAATTGACATTAAAAGTATCTTGGAAACAATTTCAGTTATCTCGTTTTGTTTTAAAGTCATTAAAACTTATCTCTATTTGTTAACCCTTTCCCACTTGCAGACGCATTCCGACGCATTTGCAGCAGACGTCTTTTGAAAACATAGTGACAAAAGAAGAAATTGCACAGAACGTGCAATTTCTCCTTTTGTCACAATGTTTTCCACTTTTTGTCATAGGTTATCCATTTAATTATTGAGATTTTCTATGTTTTGACAAAATACGTTCAAAGTCGTCTGCTGCAGAATTGTATATGTGGGAAAGGGTTAAAACACTTTCCCTACATTATCAGCAACACGGGACGGACGGACGACTTTGAAAGTTTCTCAGCAACAATATGGATTATCCCTATTAATGAAAGTCATTGTCATTGAAAATAAATGAAAACGTCGAATAAGGAGAAATTGATTGATATTTCCCATTTTGTAATAATGTTTTCAAAAGTGACTGCTATAGATGCATCAAATTGCATCTGAATTTCTCCTTTTGCCATATTGTTTTCAAAACTAGTCTGCTATAATAGTCTATCATGCCTCAAATTGTGTCTGTAAGGGGGAAGGATTAAACTTCAATAACAATGTAATAATTGAAAACAAACCCACAAATATTCATCAAAGTACCATGTTTACATAGTTTTCGAGTGCAGGGGACAGAATACATGTAAAGTATCCCGAGCCAGTGCGTTCAATGTACCCTTTCCTGAGTGTGTATATAAATGCATTTTGACGTATCTGACCATTGAAAACAAAATGGTTTAAAAGGAGAAATAGTTCATGATGAGCTATTTTCTCCATTTGCCACAATGTTTTTAAATTTATTAAATCATTATATTTTCATTTACAGAGATGTTCCATATTTTTTCCAAATTGATTTCCAAGTCGAATCTGCTGCAGACTTGCTACTGTGGTAAAGGGTTAACGCCTTCTTTTGTGTGCTGAATGTCAAGGATTGGGTGGCACTGTGGGCTAAACAATATTTAAGGTAACAATTAAATAATGACCAGCTTAACCCTTTCCCTCATACGACAATTCTGCAGCAGACGACTTTTAACGTATTTTGTCAAAACATAGAAAATCTCTATAATTGAATGGATGTAACCTATGACTAAAAGTGAAAAACATTGTGGCAAAAGGAGAAATTGCACGTTTTGTGCAATTTCTTCTTTTGTCACTATGTTTTCAAAAAGCTGTCTGCTGCAGAGGCGTCCGAAAGCGTTTATATGAGGGAAAGGGTTAACAGCTAATAGTTCACTGGAAAGCAAGAAAGCAAAAGAAAAGAATTAAGTTTTTTTGTTGTTGTTTTTTCTTTTCCGGTCAAAATTAAAAATTTGTTTAATGATCTGCAGATTCACTTTTTTGACTTTTGATTTAGACCTAAATAAAAACTCCCTCAATGAAACAATCCCTATATTCTTGTTTTTAAATTTATTAAATCATTATATTTTCATTTACAGAGATGTTCCATATTTTTTCCAAATTGATTTCCAAGTCGAATCTGCTGCAGACTTGCTACTGTGGTAAAGGGTTAACGCCTTCTTTTGTGTGCTGAATGTCAAGGATTGGGTGGCACTGTGGGCTAAACAATATTTAAGGTAACAATTAAATAATGACCAGCTTAACCCTTTCCCTCATACGACAATTCTGCAGCAGACGACTTTTAACGTATTTTGTCAAAACATAGAAAATCTCTATAATTGAATGGATGTAACCTATGACTAAAAGTGAAAAACATTGTGGCAAAAGGAGAAATTGCACGTTTTGTGCAATTTCTTCTTTTGTCACTATGTTTTCAAAAAGCTGTCTGCTGCAGAGGCGTCCGAAAGCGTTTATATGAGGGAAAGGGTTAACAGCTAATAGTTCACTGGAAAGCAAGAAAGCAAAAGAAAAGAATTAAGTTTTTTTGTTGTTGTTTTTTTTTTTTCGGTCAAAATTAAAAATTTGTTTAATGATCTGCAGATTCACTTTTTTGACTTTTGATTTAGACCTAAATAAAAACTCCCTCAATGAAACAATCCCTATATTCTTGTCATGCATGTTCAATTTGGAAGGGCCTAACATTAAATAAAGTATCAGAGAACATATTAATCTTGCATCAGCCGACAAAATCCAGCTGCTATAAAAGGGTAATGTGTTATTTTTTTTACTTGTTTTTCGATTTAGCAATTTGTCAAAAATAATATCTCATTTTCCAAAGAGATTAAAGAAGATAATTGAAATCTTACTGCTCTATTTTCACTCTATTCCCTGATACAGATGAATTTAACGCTTTCCCTCATATAGAAGCTTTCTCAAGTCTCTACGGCAGAAGACTTTTCAAAACATTGTGACAAAAGAGGAAATTGCTCAAAACAAGCAATTTCTCCTTTTACAATAATGATTTCAACTCTATTCAATAATTATACTATCATTTATAGAAATTTTCTATATTTTGGACTAATTTAAAAGTCGTTTGCTGCAGATTTATTGTATTTGGAAAAGGTTTACAACGAACGTATTTACAGTAGATGACTTTTAGAAAACAATTTGTGGGAATGGCAGAAATCGCTCGTCGTGATTTATTTACATGTGCACCATTACAGCAAACCACTTCTGAAAACATTGTGAAAAACAGGAGCCAATTTCTTCATTTTTCACAAGCTTGAAGGTCTCTTCTACTTATATGAAAACTATTTCAATAATGCAGCAGACACATTTAACATCATAAAACTATTGAATATTTCTATAAATGATGGTACAAGAGAAAGTTGATGCAAGGCATCTGAATGTCGCCGGAAAAGACTGCATTGATTTATTGTTTAACACACATGTATTCTTGACTTTCATTAGTCTAAACATACACATAACGTTTTCATAAGGACTAATTCCAGGACTTTTGAAATTCCACATAGATCTACAAATTTCAGGATTTCTTGTGGTCAGGATTTTGGATGTTTTGTATTTGTCAATAAAACCCCAACAAATTAATACATTTTGGGATTTAAATCTACATGCAATAAAAAGCTATTAAACCCTTTCCATGTCTGAAGCAACAATGAAAACCTTTAAACACTTAAAACATTGAGAAAATGGTTAAATTGCTGAAGACATGAACTTCCTCCTTTTTAATAATAATTACAAGAGAAAGTTGATGCAAGGCATCAATGTCGCCGGAAAAGACTTCATTGATTTATTTATGTATTCTTGACTTTCCTTAGTCTATACAAACATTAGGAACGTTGAAAAGAAAACATTTGCTTATAAATTTTATATTCATACCTATACATTAGGGTATCTCTAAAAAATTAACGAAATGTGTACACATTTATCTTGGCTTAAATTTAATTTTGCTGTTGTTACTTATTTAAATAATAGTATTCATTCATATAATTTCAATGTTTGTCAATCTTATTCGAATCACAAGGTAAATATCCTGATATTGCTTTAAAGGGAGGTAATTTGAAGTAAACAAAAGTCTTCAAAAGGAGAAATATATCAGCATTACCGTCTACAGTTTAAATTGTTCTATTGTTTGTGGATTTAAAATGTTCTTTTTTTCTTATTTCTACATGTACAACGAAATATTGCGGCTTCTCTTTGACGCTTTGCGTCAAACATTCGTCTTGTACTTGTCTAAAATAAAATAATATCACTCGCTTTTTCATATCGAAATGCGCATGCGCGAAAATCGATGTTAAAGGTCACGAAATTACACAACAGAATAGGGTCTATATTTAGCTTAGAAACAGTTCCTACTTTAGATATTCATGGATTAACATTATTAAATGAATTCTACACAAATCAAGACATCTCTTTGAACATGAAAACAACATTTAGTAAGTTAAAATTGCTATTAAAAGGAGAATTCGACGTGATATTTATCTCGACATTGACACATAACGGTCTGCAGCAAGTCTAGCAGGGACCTCTTGTGTCTTCGTAAATAAGACAAAAAACACAAATGCGAGTCAAAATAAAGAAACTGTAAATACCTAAAACATCGGAATATTTATTTCATTTTAGATGTGTCATTACTTAGTGTTTTTAAACAAACACAATTGTAATATGTTCAAGACATCTACATGTGTTTCTTTCTAATAATAATCCCCCCTCCCATGTGATTTCAGAAAACCTATTAAAAATAGAAGTCGCGGGCTTCTGCCCGGCGACTAATAATAAATATTTCACAGATGTTAAAAATTATCATCATATGTTTACAACGTAGACCACACTTGAAACAACATATCAGCTAAATTGTTTATCTAAATGGTTGATGCATACAATATATGTTTGACGCAAGAGAAATGCCAGTTGCGAGTCCCATTACTATTTAATAGGTGGCAAGTATGAAATTAATTGGGTGCGAAAGAGCAGATTTTCTTTATTTCTAAATCTATTGTTTATCAGAGTTTGTTCTTCTCTTAATTTGTTTCAAACCTAATAAACATTTAATATCACATATATTTAATCATTTAAGTGTGTAATATTAGCTATCTATGATAGACTATCTGTAATAAGGTGTTTGAGCATTCTTTCGAAATGTTGACCCTCGTTTCAAGATGTCAGACATCGAAGAAAGTGAATACAAAGTCAGGCAAAGCTTTAGTGCATGTTTTATTCCACTGCATTCGAGAGAAAAAAGCATTTCTATAGTATCTTTCTTTCTCCTACATTCGACCCATGCTCTCGTTTCGTGACGTTTAAGATATCAATTTGTCGTGCAACATTTTTTGTCTGCATAAACAAGTCACTTTTCTAAGTTTACATTTTACATCTGGTTACTTCGCTTTGTTTACATTTTGGCAATATGAAACTAGGTCACAAACTGAGGAAAAGGCGTTTCGACGTTCACGACCGATAAACAGGCTTATATTTTAGACATATTTTCACAAAATATTTCTTATTTTTGTTTCTGTTACCAGTTGATGTTGAAACTGATCTATTAAAAGGAGAATTCAACGTGATTTTCATATCGATAGTCTCTGCAAGCAGGTGCGCGTATCTAAACAAATTTGACTGTGCGACGTAAAGGTTTGTAGTTATCGCCTTTTGATTACATAGTTTATGAAAATAAAGTATCTCAGTCTAGCTAATAGGGACTGTTTTGTCTTCGTAAATAAAACACAAAAACGTAAATGCCAGTCAAAATAAAGAAACTGCACATACTTAAAACATCGGAATATTTATTTCATTTTAGATGTGTCATAACTTAGTGTTTTTAAACAAACGTAATTGTAATATGTTCAAGACATTTAAAAAAAATATATATAATAATAACCCCCCCTCCCATGTGATTTCCGAAAACCTATTAAAAATAGAAGTCGCGGGCTTCTGCCGGCGACTAATAATTAAGTAACTTAAAAAAAGTTGAAAACATTGTGACAAAAGAAGAATTTCTCCATATGCCACAATGTTTTCACTTTCATTTAATTAACCCTTTCCCTCATATAGACGCTTTCTCAGAAGCCTTCGTTTTCCACTTTTAGTCATACAGGTTAAATATATCCATTCAATTATAGAGATTTTCTATTTTTTGATGAAATATGTCCAAAGTCATCTGCTGCAGAATTGTTGTATGAGGGAAAGGGTTAATAATTATACTTCCCTTTATAGAGATTTTTCCTAATTTATGTGGGTACGTTTTCAAAGTCGTCTGCTGCAGATTTTGCTGTATGTGGGAAAGGGTTAACGATCGGAGCCCACATTGTGGTGGCCCATTTTTGAGTGACATTGTTTTTGGAACCCATAATGTAATTACAGTAGGTAATTGGTAACCGAGGAAATAGACATGGAAAACCCATGCATTCTGATAGAATGTTTATAAAATATTCATGGAAAGTATAATGTTTTATTGTCTTAGAGTTAGAAAGCTAATGTCATTAAAGTAAATATAAATGTTAAATTTTTTGACAACATTGAAATTACAAAAGTCTCCCACCCTTTTCCTCATACGACAATTCTGCAGCAGACGACTTCGAACATATTTTGTCAAAAGATAGAAAATCTCTATAATTGAATGGAAAACCAGCTATGACTAAAAGTGGAAAACATTGTGGCAAAAGGAAAAATTTCTCGTTCTGAGCAATTTCTTCTTTTGTCACTATGTTTTCAAAAAGTTGTCTGCTGCAGAGGCGCCAGAAAGCGTCTATATGAGGGAAAGGGTTAAAGTCAATATAAATGTTAAATTTGTTGACAACACTGAAATTACAAAAGTCTCCCAGCTGCATTTACATAATTCCAATTACAAAATTGCTTGTTTTCTTATGAGTGAATTTGATGTTTTACTGTAAATATAAACATTAACAATTAAACAAGAACATCTGTGAATGTTAACTAATTATCTGTATAATTTACAAGTTTAATCCTTACCCTTATACAGACGCTTTCTGACACCTCTGCAGCAGACGGCTTTTTGAAAACATAGTGACAAAAGAAGAAATTGCTCAAAACAAGCAACTTCTCCTTTTGCCACAATGTTTTCCACTTTTAGTCATAGGTTATCCATTCAATTATAGAGATTTTCCATTTTTCGACAAAATATGTTCCAAGTAGTCTGCTTCAGAATTGTCGTATGAGGGAAAGGGTTAAAGCAGACGGCGTTTTGAAAACATAGTGACAAAAGAAGAAATTGCACAGAACATGCAATTTCTCCTTTTGCCACAATATTTTCCACTTTTAGTCATAGGTTATCCATCTGACAAATTACGTTTAAAGTCGTACAGACGCTTTTTGATGAAGTCTTAAGCAGACAACTTTTGAAACATGACAAAGTGAGAAATTGCTTATAATTAACCCGGGCGCCTCTCCCGAATACGACAATTCTGCAGCAGACAACTTTAATTGATTGATTGGGGTTTAACGCCGTTTTTAACAATTTCTCAGTTATATCACGGCGGCAGAGTTCACCTACTCATGCATTTCCTGGTTTTCTCACACCAGTACTCCACAACACAACAATCTTCCCAAGCAACTGGCTGCTTTTTCACATAGACTTAGCCCATTGGTGGAAGACGAATGACGCATGTCGCATTGACTTTTGTCAATCCTCAGAAAGAAAGTTGGCCGAGCCAGGATTCAAACTCACGACCCCTGGATTGACAGCCCGCGTCGCTACCGGGGCTCGGCAGACAACTTTAAACATAATTTGTCAAAAAATAGAAAATCTCTATAAATGAATGGATAACCTATGACTAAAAGTGGAAAACATTGTGGCAAAAGGAGAAATTGTTTGTTTTGAGCAATTTCTTCTTTAGTCACTATGTTTTCAAAAAGCCATCTGCTGCAGAGGCGTCAGAAAGCATCTATATGAGAGAAAGGGTTAAACTCTCATTCATGGAGATTTTCAAGACTTTGTAAATATTTTTTCAAAGTGGTCTGCTGCAGATTTATTGTATGTGGGAAAAGTTTAAAGCTTGAACTTCTTCTGTTTGTCTCCTTTTATAAAGTCATTGCTATTAAAGTCAATAACACTAAAATAACAAAACGTCTCACATAATATAAACTTAGTTGCAGCTTCAAAAATATTAGTTAGCTATAAATATACTTCTATAAATATCAACTGAAATAATGTTGAAAGCGGCGAAAAAAACCAATAAAACAAATAAATAAAACAAACTATAACTATTATATTCACCCTTTCCCTCATACGACAAATCTGCAGCAGACAACTTTGAATACATGAAGGCAGAAAATATGGAAAATCTATTAATGAAAGTTTAAATATTGAAAAGAGTTGAAAACATTGTGGCAAAAGGAGAAATTGTTTGTCACAATGTTTTCAAAAAGTTGTCTGCTGCAGAGGAGTCGAAAAGCGTCCATATATGGGAAAGGGTTATAATCAACATTTCAATGCCGTTTGGCAAACATCAAATAAATCAAGAAGGATATTACTGTTACCACTGTAATTTGTGTTTGTCATAATTATTAAAATTTCCTGTACAAATATATTGTGAATTTTCTGATTAAATCTTTCTTCTTAACACTTTCCCACACACAATAAATCTGTAGCAGACGACTTTGAAAACAGCAATATCAAAATATGGGATATCTCTATAAATGCGTGTACAATTAGTGTTAAGAAAACATTGTCGTAAAAGGTGAAATTGCTCATCATGAGCAATTTCACCTTTTACCACAATGTTTTCAAAAGTTGTCTGCTGCAGAGGCCTCAGAAAGTATCTGTATGTGGGAAAGGGTTAATGTTTCTCTTAGATCTTTCGCGGTATACAATAAAATATTTTAGTCATCACTGAACAAATTGGCTTTCAGCCTCTCCTGCAGCCTATTTAACCCTTTCCCTCATATAGACGCTTTCTGACGCCTCTGTAGCAGACGACTTTTTGAAAACATTATAAGTAACAAAAGAAGTAATTGCTCAAAACAAGCAATTTCTCCTTTTGCTACATTGTTTTCCATTTTTAGTCATAGGTTATCCATTCAATTATAGAGATTTTCCATATTTTGACAAAATATGTTCAAAGTCGTCTGCTGCAGAATTGTTGTATGAGGGAAAGGGTTAATATCTCCCACATACAACACTTCCTCAGCAGACAACTTTGATAACAATACATCTAAGCAAAAATATCAAACATTTTGATAAATGAAAGTTAATAATTATCGAAATTCACCAAATCTTCTTCTATTCATGTTTTCTCAAACAAATTCTGCTTCAGATATGTACGTGTCAATAGTGTGTTTAATTAACATGTGAGAGGGTGATATCGTTCTCCTATCTATTTAAATGAGCTGTCATTAATAAAACTCTTTGTTTATATTTTGATTAAATTGATTGTTTGGTGTTTTACACTGCTTTAAAAAATCAAAGCGCTGAAGGCACTGAATTTGTTTGGGTACATAAAACTGTTCAAACATTTGCATTTGCATAGATGTGTGATTTATAAACTGCATTGTTTATAAATATTACAACTTCGGGTAAAAGAATAAATGACGCATCCGTTAAAATTAAATGCCATTCATTTTAGTTGTCTATAAAAAATAAATCATGAGACATACATGTGAATATTATATTTAATTTCCAAGTTTCAAAAGACATGTGTTTGTGAAACACTGATGCCCCCGAATGGTAAGATCTAGGTCAAAGGTCAAGGTCGCCAGGTGAAAAATGTTGGTACTGATAGTAAGGTCATGTCACAAGGAATACACATGTGAAATATGGTAGCCATACCTGTTATGGTTCAAAAGTAGTGGTCAAGGTTATTTTTTTTTTCGAGAATGGCAATATCTAGGTCAAAAGTCAAGGTCGCAAGTTGAACAATTTTGGTACTGACAGAAAGGTCATGTCACAAGGTATACACATGTGAAATATGGTAGCCGTACCTGTTATGGTTCAAAAGAAGTGGTCAAGGTTAAAGTATTTTTTCGAGAATGGCAACATCTAGGTCAAAGGTGAAGGTCGCAAGGTAAAATATGTTGGTACTGACAGAAAGGTCATGTCACAAGGTATACACATGTGAAATATGGTAGCCGTACCTGTTATGGTTCAAAAGTAGTGGTCAAGGTTAAAGTTTTTATCGAGAATGGCAACATTTAGGTCAAAGGTCAAGGTGAAAAAAAATTGTACTGACAGAAAGGTCATGTCACAAGGTATACACAAGTGAAATATGGTAGCCTTACCTGTTATGGTTCAAAAGGAGTGGTGAAGGTTAAAGTTTTTTTTTGAGAATGGCAACATCTATGTCAAAGGTCAAGGTCGCAAGGTCAAAAATGTTGGTACTGACAGAAAGGTCATGTCACAAGGAATACACATGTGAAATATGGTAGCCGTACCTGTTATGGTTCAACAGTAATGGCCAAGGTTAAAGTCTTTTTTCGAGAATGGCAACAACAAGATCAAAGGTCAAATTCGCAAGGTCAAAAATGTTGGTACTGACAGAAAGGTCATGTCACAAGGAATACTCATGTGAATTATGGTAGCCTTACCTGTTATGGTTCAAAAGTAATGGCCAAGGTTAAAGTTTTTTTCGAGAATGGCAACATCTAGGTCAAAGGTCAAGGTCGCAAGGTCAAAAATGTTGGTACTGACAGAAAGGTCATGTCACAAGAAATACACATGTGAAATATGGTAGCCGTACCTGTTATGGTTCAAAAGAAGTGGTCAAGGTTAAAGTTTTTTTCGTGCAGACAGACAGTCAGACAGACAGACGTGCAGACAGACGTGCAGACAGACGTGCAGACGTGCAGACAGGCCAAAAAAGTAGATGCCCACCGAATCGGTGATTCCGGGGGCATAAAAATGGATAACCATTATGGCCCCGACTCACTCATTTAAGTATTTACCAATTTGTGTTACAAAAGAAAATCACAATTGACCAAGGGTTTTCTAAAATCTTACTCAAAAGCTTCCTGCTTAACAAGAATTTTTCAAGTTTTCACTATAGCCATATAAGGCCAAATAGCCCTGCCCCCTGGTGGCCATGTTTTTCGACCAATCAACATGGCTTGGAGGAATCTGATAGATGGTCTCCCAATGAACATTTCTACAAAAAGAATTGAAAATTGGCCAAACACTTTCGGAGGAGAAGATTTTTCAAGTTTTTACTATAGCCATATTAGGCAAAAAAGCCCCGCCCGCTGGCGGCCATGTTTTTCGACCAATCAACTTGGCTGGAAGGAATCTGATAGAGGGTCACCCTAGGAACATTTCTACAACATAATTTGAAAATCGACTTGACACTTTTGGAGGAGAAGATTTTTTTGAGTTTACACTATAGCCATATAAGGCAAAAAAGCCCCGCTCCCTGGCGGCCAAGGAACACTTCTTTAAAATAATTTGAAAATCTGCCAATCAGTTTGGTAGAAGAAAAGGAGATCACAATAACTAACTTTCAGCACTTCGTGCTCAGGTGAGCTAAAAAAAAGAAACATCTATCCAAATGAAAGAGTAATTGAAATCATGTAGAAAATATTGTGGAAAAAGGCAGTACTAATATTTATATGAGCACTTTAAAAGAAACATGCTTCAGACTTCAGAGGCTTTTAAATTCATTTGCATTATAAAAGGATTAAATGCTCCAGAGAAAACCAAGAAAAATACCTTTGCCGTCCGCATTTTACTCTACAGTATACACCTAAGCTGGCCGCTGTTTCCTTTAAAGGGTGTTTAAGCTTACCAAATTAATTAAGGATGCGTGACCATTCACTGTTAATTACCATTGTGTACGAGTGTCATTCCAAACAAATTATAAATGTAACCCCTTTTCCCAATAAACCTATCATATACATTTATGTATTTGTAACTTGCCGGGATGTGTCGATACCGTCATGGTACAATGTGATATATGCACAGTTGGTTTCACAAATCTTGTGTTAATGCACCGGTGGATATGTTGACAACAGATGCGGAACTTTAATTGTAACTTTTGTTAATTATTTGGCTATTATAAGGATAAGATATGTGATTAAATTGGCAACATTTAAGTTTTTTACTTATAACAGCCTTCAAATACAAATTTGGTTTATACGACGGTAAAGAAAGGTTATGGGAATTAAGAAATTGTTTAAATAAGCAGATTCTCCTTTTCCCACAATGTTTTCAATATATGTTGCTTTTTACTGTTTACACAGCAAGAAAAAAACATTTAACTTATTTGTTATAGATTAGTATTATTGTTGTATATATATATATAATTACTGGAAACAGTGTTGTATATATATATATACTTATTGTTTATTTGTTATTTAAATTGTTCTGCCCCTTCCAAGTACCCTACATAATAGAATGTTGCATGGATCATTTGCCTCGTTGTATGGCACATGGAAAAACTATTGAAAGTTACAAAGTAGAAAATGAAGATGCCAAACAATAACTAGAACCCATGACCCTTCAATCGATTGTAAAGGAGAGGATATAATTGAAGCAAAACCTATGGCTAGTTACTAGCAACCTATTCTATTCTTGCAATGTTTTCAAATTTCGTCCGCTGCAGATGCGTCAAAAGACATTTACTTGTCGGAAAATCAATCCATCAATTCTCGTTATTGATATCTATAGATATGATATAAAGAGGAAAGTCGTTAAAATACTTCACAAAGAGATTCCATTTCAGCATGATCTCGATTTTTGGGTTAATCTATATCACTGATAAAAGCAATCAAACACATTATATATTTAAAAAGAAAACCCCGGATATGATCATATGTTAACAAATTATACACATTTGCCCATCTTTAATTAAACATTTTTTACAACAAATCATAGCGTCCGCAGATTTGCTCTATATTCTATAGCGTCCGCATTTTCCCTCTAAATTGCATTTGTCCGCATTTTCCCTCTATAATGTATTTGTCCGCAGATCGCGTCCGCACTTTAGACCATCCCCCCATACCGTCGTATTTATAAATAGAATTCAACGATCACGATTTCTCTGCAAATGTGTTACTCTCATTTTAAATGCATTTTATGACGCACATATTTGCTTTTTAATTCTTTATACTATATTTATATGGCCGACAAGGCACAAAGAAAATATTTTCAATTCTGTTTTTATCTACATTTTCAATGCGTGATTGAAAATTCAAATACCGTATCTGGAGCTTAAATCGGAAATAGTTCTCCCTGTAGCAGTTCACTCATTGAGATTTATAAATCTCTCCGCGTTCATGTTTTAAAATACAATGTTTCATTTTATTTCGTAATTCTCTTTGAATATAAGAACCACATAAGAAAACAAAGACGATATAAATATATCATTATTTCAAATATCGTGATACATTTGAAATGTAAGAGCAAGTATTGAGTACTACTTTCACGCGTATGAAATTCATGGACTTTTCCATAAGACGAACGGCTTCAGAATTGCAGTAACTAAATTTGTTTGTTCCAAACAAATAAAAATCAGTTTCCTGGGTAAGTTATTAACCCTTTCCCTCATACGACAATTCTGCATCAGACGACTTTGAATGTATTTTGTCAAAACATAGAAAATCTCCATAATTGAATGGATAACCTATGACAAAAAGTGGAAAACATTGTGGCAAAAGGAGAAATTGCACGTTTTGTGCAATTTCTTCTTTTGTCACTATGTTTTCAAAAAGCTGTCTGCTGCAGAGGCGTCAGAAAGCGTCTATATGAGGGAAAGGGTTAACCTGACACCTGAGAGGGTCAGTCTTAATGTAAACCCCACAATCCTGAGCGCAACTTTAGGCATATAATTATATATTTTGCAGTGCAGATAGATAATCTTATTTTATTATAGAAATATGTAAATCGACTGAGTCCGGTGACCTTATACATAACGCTTCTGCTTAAACAGACAATTTAACACTTTATGCCTTTGCAGAATTGCTCAACATATTATTTCCATTTCTCAATATGTTTTTATATCAAAAATACATTACCAGTCATTTAATACCTGATATATCATCTCTATACACCTTAATTATCAAAAAAAAACGCCCACGCTAGCATATCCCTCACGTATCCGTGACATACACGGCCGCCCGGAAGTACAGGCGCGCACGTGAGCGGGTAGTCACTTTTCATTTTTGGATTCACCGGAGTAGTCGATAAGAAAAATTTATATTATTATTTCTTCTTCCAATTAACTCCTTTGTTTTATAAGGCCCTGCCTTATAATCATTTAATTGTCCAAAGATATTTTGTCTACATTAACGTCACAGCCGTAAATTATTTACTTTATTGCTGTATTTATTGTTTTGTAGCAGACGATACGCTGAGAAGCACGTGGATTACCCCACCCGCTAATTTCAGTTACCGTCTTCGGGTGCGGAAGTCTTGCTGTTTTCAATACTTTTTCCCTACCCTGTTAGCGATAGTACATTAACTATTGCTGTATGAATTATTGACTGTCCTATTCAATATTTGTGAACAAAATTTGAAACAAAATTTATTTCAATATACGTGTCCAAACTACCGGTGTCACCGTGGTGTGGATATATTAAAACGGATTATAAACGGATTATATACGGATTATTTACTGTTTGGTGAGTATTTTTGAATTATGTCAATGTCAATTACTGGTGAAGGGATGCGGAGCCCATGTGGTCATGCTGTGCACCTATGGGATTCGCATCCGACCTGCGTTGTGTGCACCAAATGCACACAGGCTTCACCTTGCGAGTACTGCTCGACATGGCCTATTTCCATTTGGAAAAAGGTCGTGCGGAGTAAGACTCGTAAAAGCAGGAAGATAAAGAAGACCCCTAAGAGGGTGCCTTTATCTTCATCGAGTGAGGCAGAGTTCGAGGGGTTCTCCCAACCGGACTCTGCAACGGTGTTGAGCGAGTCGAAGGGCAATGCTGAGCCTTCTTCTCCGCTCAACACAGCCGTTTTTCCGCGCGCTGAGGAAATTCGGATGGTAGCTTTGGGTGAGAGTTGCTCCGTCGGGAAACTTCAGAAACCGTACGGAAACAGCGGGGAAAATGCTCAGCTGGATCATTTAACCGCTGAACCTCACCATCTGTCGCCTGGTGTCAGGGCTGGGCCTTCGAAAGAAGGAGTGCCTTTGGTAGCTTTCCGGGAAACCGCAGGTTGTACCAATCCGACACCATACTCTGGGCTACAGCGGTCTTCGGACAGCTGCAGAGTACCGGTTACTTACGTCGGGGGACGTAGTATTCCGGAGACTTTGTATAGTGCAGCTTCACTCCTGCCTATGCATAGTCAACCTGGGTTTTGTTGGGCTGAGCAACAAAACCCAAATACCGAGGCACGTCAGGTCACCGGGCAACCGGAGAGGAGTCATTCGTTAATGATGCGACCTTTCACCAGTCAGTCCGGGTTGGACTGGACTGGGCCAGTCAGTCACGTTGCCATGACTAGACCAGGTAGTCGCTCACGTATCTGTGATGCGACAGGGCAAAGGTCCGATTGCAAGGACCCAGCCAGGCAAAAGGTTGATCGTTTAGCACCGATTCATCCTGGCAGTCAGACTATCTTAATTGATTCGACGACTAGCCAAAATCGCGCGCATGGAGACATGCCGCATCAGGTCAGTAGCCCATTTCGTTATGGTGCTACGGGCCAATCGGTCACGCCTGTGAATACGACACAAACACCAGTGTCTTATGTAAACACAGGCCAACCGAGTAGTAGGGCATTTTTCAATGCCTCGTCTACACTGCCAGACGACTGTGTAAACATGGCGCGTCTAGGCACGGGTTCTGTGGTGATAGACCGAATTGATGCTAATTATCGATCGATCTCTGCTCCACTACAGAATCAGAATAATTTAAAGCCTGGTGTTGCACCGGGTTCGATTATTCCTCTGTCTTCCATCGGGTATGGGGGTTACGAAAAATCTTTTTCTTCCCCTGGGGGGACAGTGTATGTCGCAAGACAATATGCTGCTCCTCAATACCAGCCACCGGTCCATAATATGGAACCGTTAGGTGTTAGACAGGCCTACCGGGATCAGCATTACCCATCTCATGGGGATTCACTGCTCTCGGGGGGACACCTATTGATAGGCAGTCCGGTTATAGGCAACCTCGGGATGGTAGCTTTGGGTGAGAGTTGCTCCGTCGGGAAACGTCAGACACCGTACGGAAACAACGGGGAAAATGTTCAGCTGGAACGTTCAACCGCTGAACCTCACCATCTGTCGCCTGGTGTCGTGGCTGGGCCTTCGAAAGAAGATGCCTTTGGTAGCTTTCCGGGAAACCGCAGGAATTGTACCAATCCGACACCATACTCCGAGCTACAGCGGTCTTCGGACAGCTGCAGAGTACCGGTTACCTACGTCGGCGGACGTAGTTCTCCGGAGACTTGGTATAGTGCAGCTTCACTCCTGCCTATGCATAGTCAACCGGGTTTTGTTTGGGCTGCACAACAAAACCCAAATGCCGAGGCACGTCAGGTCACCGGGCAACCGGAGAGGAGTCATTTGTCAATGACTCGACCTGTCACCAGTCAGTCCTTTTTGGACACGATCGGGCCAGTCAGTCACGTTGCCATGACTAGACCAGGTAGTCGCTCACTTAGCCGTGAGGCGACAGGGCAAAGGTCTTATTGCAAGGACCCAGCCAGGCAAAAGGTTGATCATTTAGCAACGATTCATCCTGGCAGTCAGACTTTCTTAAATGATTCGACGACTGGCTAAACTCGCGCGCATGTAGCCATGCCGCATCAGGTCAGTAGCCCATTTCATTACGGTGCTACGAGCCAATCGGTCACGCTTGTGAACACGACGCAAACACCAGTGTCTTGGGTAAACACAGTGCAACCGAGTAGTCAGGCACTTTTCAATGCCTCGTCTACACTGCCAGACGACTATGTAAACATGGCGCGTCCAGGCCCGGGTTCTGTAGTGATAGACCGTATTGATTCAAATTATCAGTCGATCTCTGCTCCACTACAGAATCAGAATAATTATAACCCAGGTATCGCACCGGGTTCTATTATTCCTCTATCTTCCATCGGGTAGGGGGGTTACGGAAAATCTTTTTCCTCCCCTGAGGGGACAGTGAATGTCGCTAGAGAATACACTGCTCCTCAATACCAACCACCGGTCCATACTATGGAACCGTTAGGTGTTAGACAGGGTTCAACGGCCTACCGGGATCAGCATTACCCATCTCATGGGGATTCACTGCTCTCGGGGGGACACCTATTTGATAGGCAGTCCGGTTATAGGCAACCTCGGGATCAGAATACATTGCGTCATTCAGTGAAAGAGAGGTCGAAACCGTACAATACGGTCAGTTCGGCCCCGGCAGAAGTTTTTGCATGGCCGTCCTCTGCTGCGGAGAGGGGGCCTGCTTCGCAAAATCTTCGGCAGAACATGGATTTTCTGATTTATCCCTGTCTGAGTCGGACATAGATCTACCGGTTGGAATACCGAGTAGACAACCTCAGAGGAGTACCTACAACCCTACATCTTCGTCTGACGATAATGAGGGAAATAGGTCAACTTCTGATGAGGAGCCAGCTGTAGAGCGTTGGCTCTTCAGCGGGCTATTGACGAAGTATTTCGGGTGGTGCCGAATACTTCATGCCCTAAGGTTGACGCTCCCCACGTCGCAAAACCTTTCGAGCCTAGAGGAACTTAATGTACAAGCTTTTCGCCAGTGCACTTGCTTCCTCAAACTAACAACTTGGGCAGGTTGTTAGACCAATTGCAGTCGGCCAGGTCTCTGGAGGCTATACCTCCAGGCTGGTCGGTCCCAGGACCCATTTCTAGGAAATGGGTCAACTCTAAGGCGTATTCTACGTCTAAGGAGTTCTTCCCGGTCAAAGTGCCAGCTTTAGACGGGGATGCAGCTACACTGGGGTTAACTGCACCCGCTTCTGTCCAGGTCTCTTTTAAGATACTAGAGAAGTGGGAGGCCAGAGCAAGACTGGGTGTATTGGTGTCATCTCATGACAACCATTTCGCAGTCGCTCTGTCTTTGTTGTTGAAAGAGGAGAATATCTCTAGCCTAGGGGCTAACAGAATTCTCGAAGCTTTCGACACAGGCAACAGGCATCTCATGGCACTGAATCTTCAGACCATCACAGAGATACTGTCCATGAGGAGGGACGCAGTTATAGTTGCTCCTAACTCATTGCTACGTGCTAGCAAGGACAGCCTGAAAGCCGCACCATTGGAGTCGAAACAACTCTTTGATGGAAGGATTGCTGCGGTGACAGCTTCTGATGCTTCAGAACAGTCGACGCCTTTCGGCGAACGCAGCTAAGGCTTTTGCGCAGGGCCAGAAACGTTCAACGTATTCTGCGAATGTGGGTAGTTCTAAGAAACCCAACCCAGGAAAGAAGCCAAAACGGTATGTGAAGGCGTTTCAGCCTAAACAAACCCCTTCCACGGGTCAGAAATCGGCTAAACCGAAGCGCCCCTATCAGGGTACTAACATCGGCAGCCTGCTAGAGTTAACACGAATCCGAAGCCGCAGCCCTAGGGATTCGCTCCTCTCTATGACAATCCCAAGGTCGGAGATTGCAGTCGGGGGCCGCCTGTCATTTATCACGGAGGAGTGGGAAAGTGTCACATAGGATCGTTGGATTTAGTCTGTGATACAGGAAGGGTATCTGATTCCCTTCATTTCCCCCCCTCCTCTGACAGGCGTGCCGATCGACATTTCGTCTCGTCATCCGGCCATGTCAGAGGTGATTTCATCGCTTCTGAAAAAGAATGCCATAGAGAGCGTTCTCAACCCCAATTTTCGGGGTTTCTACAGCCGTCTTTTTCTTGTTCCGAAGAAAGACGGCAAGTGGAGACCGGTTATAGATTTATCTGCGCTAAATCGATTGATTCCGGTCGATAATTCAAAATGGAGTCGACCCGCTCCATCCGAGTTGCAATTCGGAAGGCGACTGGGCGGTCTCTCTAGACCTAACACACGCCTTTTTATCACATCCCCATCGCTTCCTCCTCGAGGAAATACCTTCGGTTTGTGATAGAGGGAGAAGTGCTCCAATTTCAGGGCTCTTCGGCCTCAAGTCCGCCCCTCGAGTGCTTACGAAGATATCAGGGCATGGGAGCCTTTCTTCGTATGAAAGGACCCCAACTTCTTCAATACTTCGACGATTGGCTTCCCCACAGGACGGATCGTGTACTTCTATTTCACGATCTATCCCTAGCCTGGCGGACCATTCTGCGGTTGGGTTTAATACCCAACACGCAGAAGTCGGAATTAATTCCGTCAAAGAGGTTCACGTTCGTGGGTATGACGTTTTTCACCGACTTAGCGGTAATTCGAGTACCTTCGGACAGAGTCGATTCACTAATACAGAATAGACAACTATATTCCACTCATTCGGCAGTGGACGTTCAGAATTCGCAAAGGAATAATAATAATTACTCCCCGAGTTCATAATGAGGCTGAGAACCAGTTCGTCAACTTCCGGTTTCACTTCTGATAGGGAAGATGATGACAGGACACTTCTCTGGCCCAGAGACCGTGGTTATACGTCCTTCTGGCCTGCCTATCGACATAACCGTTACATCTTCCTTAGATATAGACAGTTCTTACCGATTGATGTTAATAAGGTAGGTCAATCTCTCTGAACGTTTGTCGACGGCTACCGCTTCTCAAGTTTTACTGAGAATTATAAATTCGTATTGCTTGGCGAACACTAACAGGGAAGTGAGTTCTTTGCTTTCAGTAGAAACGAATTACATTAAGTTTCACAGACTGATGGTTAGAATTAGAAAAAACCCAATTGTAGGAGTTAACTCCAAAATAGGATTTGTCTTGCGTCCTTTGGTCGCTTACAAGAGCTCCATACGAACTCTTGAATCGACGTCTTTAAAGTTTTTTACTTATAAAACCGTCTTTTTATTAGCTTTAACTACAGATCGTCTCTGTAGAAACCGGGCAGATCAGATTCAATGAATCTGATGGCTCCTTACTCTACTGTGTCAACAAGGGTTCCTGTCTAAGAACCAGTTGCAGTCGGTCCTGCCTGGGTCCCCTTGTGGCTTCACAGCGAGTGGTTTGCTAATTCACATAATCCAACACATAAATAAAGTGAATACCGATTGAACCTGTATTCAATCCCCTCTTTCCCTTTATACATCCGTTGGAATCAAGTATGTTTGTTCTTAAAAAAATATGGAATAATATACTACAACGTACCTGGAACGACAGTAAGTATTGGTCGAACCTCCCGTCCTATGCTACGAAGTCATCAGGTATTAAATGACTGGTAATGTATTTTTGATATAAAAATGAAGTTTTTTAAAGTAAAACATATTTTTATTAGAAAATACTTACCAGTCATTTATAGAGTCCCACCTCCCAACCCCGCGTCGTCACCAATACTTAACGGTGAATGAAAAGTGACTACCCGCTCACGTGCGCGCCTGTACTTCCGGGCGGCCGTGTATGTCACGGATACGTGAGGGATATGCTAGCGTGGGCGGTTTTTTTGGATAATTAAGGTGTATAGAGATGATATATCAGGTATTAAATGACTGGTAAGTATTTTCTAATAAAAATATGTTTTACTTTAAAAAACTTCATTTTTAACTCTGAAACATTTAATACTATTAAACAACTAGATTTTCCAGACAGTATATGTATATATAAGGGGGTACATATTATATCTATATAAAGATCTGAAAATTTTTATGCAAATTGTTAGGTGGTGAAACTTAATTTATTTTATCATGCTTTTCTCTTATGTAAAACTGTTATAAATAATGTATTGTACTTATAATAAACCGACAAAGGTATTGTAAATTTTTGCGACAACATGTATTTGTTATATATGCCAATAAAATATATTGAATTGAATTGAATTTATAAAAAAAAATCAATATGCTCCAGAAAAGAAGGTTAATTTTTCATGGTCTTTAAATGTTCCGTATTTGATCTCAAAACCCTACGTTGTGGGTTACTCACAAGAACCCTCTCACTGAGACAATCATTCTTTTGAGTACCCTCAACAAAGGAATTTATCCCTCCTTTTCCCACTTACAACAAATTCACAGCAGCTAACTTTGACATCCTTGAGGAAAAAATATGGAAAAACTTAAAAATTTAATGACAGTATAATTATTGAGTAACAGTTTAAAACATTTTGAGCAATTTCTTCTTTTGTCGCAATGTTTTCAAAAAGTCATCTGCTGCAGAGGCGTCGCAAAGCGTCTATAAGTGGGAAAGGGTTAAACTGTGATGATCCAGATAGATATTAGTGGAAATGGCCTATTTACTCCTCCTTATCTTGACCTCTACACCAGCTAGTGTCTGCGTGTCAAAGAGGATTGCACTGATAAGTCCCACTACATTAAGGTTAAATCCCGACTCCAACATTAGATAAGCCTTAAAAACACATACAACAAGAGTACCTAACTGTCACAAAACACACCCATCGTGGGGGTATAACTCTGTAACAACTAAATGTTTCGGGAAGTCTTTTTTTCATCACAACCAACAAGGTAAATTTGGCCAATTTTGGATAATTCAAGGATCACAATCCAAAAGTGCCTTAGATGATTTAGCTGGTTTAATATCAAACTTGGCACAGACATTATGCCCACAAACATTTTCACCAAGTTTTGATAAGATTGGATGAAGACTGTTTGAGTTTAAAGATAGTGGACAAGGCTAAATTGACCAATTATTCATAGTTCAAGGGCCATATTTTAAATGTAGACCAAGTCAATGGTTTATCTTTTCTGATATAATTTGAACAAACCTAAAGCAGACGACTTTGAAAACATCCTAACAACATAAACATTCCACTGAATAAAGGTGTCACTTGGGAAAGTAAGAAAACGATCGAACAAAAAAATGCACACAGAGGTATAAATATATAGTTCTTCAGGGCATCAGCAGGTCGCAAACAATATACCAATTTTGAAGTTGCTATCTCCAACAATAAGTAAGGGAATGGTCAAACAACGAAGAAACATTGAAAAGGACAGATAAAAGAGAAAATATGCAGACCTGAGTTATGGTTCTTGTGCTCAGCACATCTGCAGGTCACAAGCTATCTACATTTACAAACCAAGTTTGAAATTTGAAACATTGGAAATAAATTGAGAAAATCGAAGCACTATAAGCCCGGCTGTAGCTTTTCCGGGGACCCTAATGAAAATCCCTGGAAAATCCCCGGAGTATTCGGACAACTTTCCAGGGATACTTTGGGATAATCTGACACTTTCCATGGAAACTTCAGTTTATTTAAGTGGAAAACCTGGAAATTCCATGGACAACCCGGAACAGTTCCATGGACACCCCGGAATGGTACTGTGAACACCCTGGAATGGTTCCGTGGACCCCGGAGTATTCGGACCATTTCCAGCATTTCCGCATCTTAACATTAAATTCCATGGTTTTTTCAATGGTTTTTCCATGGTTTCCCTGTTTTTTGCGTGTATTTTTGTATTTTCTGTTAAAGAGTCCCCGGAAAAGCTACAGCCAGGAAGTACAAGATCACCAAAAGAGAATTAATTAACACCAACGCTCGTCTGTTATTTTCTAAGTAAAAAAAGGGTTATTACTGAATATTTATTAAAGCTATTTAAAGTTATGTGACTTGGTATAGACATGTGTATTGTTTCTAGGAACATACCAAGTTTCATTTAAAAATATTGAATGGTTTTTGAGTTATAAGGTAAGATTAAAGTTTTTGGACGACGCATACGATGACGCCACGTGTATCACAATACCCTGATTATTTTTCTTCAAAAAACAGACATGCTAAAAATGAAAAGAGAGATAACCCCTAAAATAAGCATTCTACAGTTGTGGTTCTTCTTTCAAATTATGATTATTTCCCCTCTTAACAATGTTTTCTATAATCAACCTTCAGTTCATATACTTATGTTTGACAAAAAGGTCTGTCCAGGCTTTTCCTCAAATGTGTTTGAAGCAATTGGCTCTAAAATTTAGTTTTTCATGCAAGGAAAAGCAACCTTGACATATATAATTAATTACAATTGTTATATATATAATAATTTGCTGACACATGACTGAATTCATTAGCTTGGTATAGAATTCATGCAACGTAAAATTGTCACATTTCGTGACATTTATTACTAAATTTATAAATTAAAAGTGTTATCATCTTTTAATTAAGTCGTGGATTATAACATGTGGTTGTTGAGAATTCCATTTCACCCTTTCCCACATACAAAACACCTGAAGCAGACATCTGTAGAAATGAAAAAAATCTCAAAAATGAGAGTTCAAATACAAAATGAGTTGAAAAGTTTGAAGCAAAAGGAGAAATTGCTCATATTTTAAGGAGTCCACTCCTTAACATTTTCCCACATTCACACGCTTTCTGACGTCTTTGGAAAACTTTGTGACAAAATTAGAAATTGCTTATCATGAGCGATTTTTCCATTCGCAACAATTATGCTTTAAAATTCATACAATATTTAATTTTTTCCTTTGTATTATACACTGTTGCCACCTTTTTGACTAAATGATTTCAAAGTCGCATGCTCTTGAAGATTTGTTGTATGTGGAAAAGTGTTAACATGTCTGTTAATGTGTCTGTAGATGGCAGAGGCCTTTATGGGTTATAATTTTGTTACATAACACAATGAATATTATTATCTTTTGAAACCACGATGATCTTAAAATAGAATCTAATTGGGATTGTATTATTCATAGAATCATATTATAGGTCAAAAGTAATACGGAATTTTCTACACTTCCGTTATAATACACATTCCATATTACCTCTGACCTATTAACCCTTTCCCACATACAACAAAATCTGCAGCAGACGACATTGAAAACAGAGTCACAAAAACATGAAAAATCTCAATAAAAGATAAATGCTTAATTGTTAAATAAAGTTGAAAGCATGGTGGCCAATGGAGAAATAATGCTCATCATGAGCTGAAAAATTTCACCTTTGGCCACAATGTTTTCAAATGTCGTCTGCTGCTACTGTGCCAAAATGGGTTTGCAGGTGGTAAGGGTTCTACTTTCTTTGTTGTGACTGACAGTTAAATTGGTTTGGAAGCTACGCCTTAAGCCAAGAAGAAAACATGCTCTGGCAAATAGAAACAAGAGGGCTTAAGGTGGCACTAAAGAGATCACCTGAGTGATGATATGGCAGCGAATGTGTACCTATACTGATATTGGGGGAAAGTTGATTAAGAGTGCTTATGAAACTGCAAGGAGTGGACACAGTAAAAGAAAACAGCTATTAAACTAAAAGTAGTAAAGTTTTTTTGAAATAAGGCATTTAATCTTTGAACACTTTTGCAAGAGGACCATCAAAGACCATTATCCAATGAAGTTCTGTTGATTTTGGTGCAATATATGGTATAGGTGGAAATGTCGTTCATTTTATTCCTTTTCTGACGATGCCCGATACCAATCAATTTTGCTTGAACAAATTTGACAGAGGACCATCATAGGAACATTCCTGTGTCAAGTTTCATTGAAATTTGTCCAGAGGTTTAGATGTTATTTGAAGTTAAAAGTTCATTTTAATCATTTTCTGATAATATTTCAACCAATCACTTAATGCCTTAAACGAACGATGTAGAGGGTTATTGAAGGAATATTTCTACTAAATCATCTTGAAATCAGACAAGCACTTTCATAAGAATGGACTTTTTAAGTTTTATCATGCCCCTATTCTGCTGTCTCCTGGCTGCTATGTTTTTTAATCAATTAATATGGCTTGAAATCTTCTGTAGAGTGGCAACCCAAGGTAAAAATCTACGTAATTATCTTGGAAACTGACTAGTAGGTTCGATATCAGAGGAGAAGAATTTTAAAGTTTTGGCATTCCCACTCGCTTTCTAAGGCCACTGTGCAACCAAAGTTCTACTTAGAAGTTAAATCTTTGAACATGAATTTTGATTGATTGACTGTTTGGTGTTTAATACGCTGCTTTCAACAATTGTTCAGTCATATCACGCTGTTTCCAGTGTAAGTTACCAGTATTACTGGTCCATTTATCCTGACACCAGCCAGTCAGCCGTTACAATAAATGCTAACCCCGCAACCCTGCATGAGTACCAAGAAAAGCAGCCATTACTACCATTTTTAAAGTCTTTGGTATGACCCAGTTGGGGATATAACCCGCCACCTCCCGCACCAGAGGCAAACACTCTACGACTACACCACCAAGGCGGGCTCTAATTTTGAAACAGAACCGCCAAAATTGGTGCAGGGGTTCAGGAGGAGATATTGTTTGAAACTAAAAGATAATGATGGACAATGGACGCTCAATGGACAAAGAGTGATCAGAATTATAAATCACCTTGAGCCTTTGGGTTAGGTGATCTATAAATCTTCATTAATTGAAAACTTCTATGCAAAATAAAATGGAACGGTACCATTGGTATAAGTGAGGAATAGCTGGTCACCTATTGCACATCTTGATGCAGTTACAACACAGTTGCATAATTGCAAATTATGTTTATAACATAAAGGCAAAAGTGCATACAGCTCAAAGGGATTATATTTATGAAAGAGAAAAACCTTTTATCCAAAGAGTGTGAATTTAACTCATGAAGCAGACATGATTTACATAAGGATTCTTTCCGAACATTTTCCGAACTGCTCGTACACTTCCAGAATGCACAGTATGTTCCGTATGCTTTCCGAACACCCCGAATGGACATAGAACATGCCTAACCCTTTTCAAACGCTTTCAGAATGCCAGTGTCAATTCTTTCGGAAAGCACGCGGAAAGCGTGCGGAAAGCGTGCGGAAAGCGTGCGGAAAGCATGCGGAAAGAGTTTGGTCCATTCTAGGTTGATTCGCCGTGTTCTGAAAGCATTTGGAAAACATACAGAAAGCATTCGGAAAGGACACCTTTCGAAGTCAACATGCGGGAAGTATTCAGAGTATTCTTATTCTGAAATCATTCTGAAACCATACTGAAAACATTGAGAAAGCAAACGGAAAGCATTCGGTGATACATTGGGGGAAACACATTCGGAGGGACATTCAGCCAGTTTAAAAATTCACACCACTTTCTTATACGGAAAACAAACAGAAGCTCATTCAGGCCAGTGTGATCGCCCCATAACAAAGTTGATAAGTGGCACAAAATCACCAGACGCAGCACAAAAAAATTCTAGACATATTGCAATATTTCTCTCATATGTTGTAACTCTTTCCTTAACCCTTTTCCACATACAACAAATCTGCAGCAGATGACTTTGAAAATATAGTGACTAAAACCTGAAAAATCTCAATAAAATATAGCTTAATTGTTAAATCAAGTTGAAAACATTGTGGCCAAAGGAGAAGTTTCTCATCATGAGCAATTTCACCTTTGGCCATAATGTTTTCAAAAGTCGTCTGCTGCTATTGAGTCAAATTGCTTCTGCAGGTGGGAAAGGGTAAATCTGCAGCAGATGATATTGAAAACATCTCTGCAAAGATATGGAAAATTACCATAAATGAGAGTATCATTATTGAATAGTTAAAAATATAGTGATAAAAGCAAAAATTGCTAATTATGAGCAATTTCTCCTTTTTCCACAATGTTCTCAAAATAAAAAACTCTGAGTATCAAATATCAAAGACTGTTATGTATATATATATTAAAATAAAACATACCACAAATGTTGCTTCCAGCACATCAAATTTCCTTTCCTGTTTCTATGAGTGTTTAATGATAAGCAATAATGCTCTTAAATACATCTGATCTTCCCCACAAAAGAATCCGTCAAAAAAAATCTCTTGCAAATTCCACTTCAAATGAGACTCTCCCAAATAAAAAATCAAATTATGTAATAAACAATTCCTTATATAGAAATCACTACACACCTAATTATACCACTGCAATAAATTGGATCTGCAGTAAATATGATATATAACAGATATATTCAGAGTTTTATTATTGAGTGTGCTACTAGAACACCGACTGTAACATCGCAATAATTCCCAAATACTTTTCTGCACAGTAGGATTATCCCTTTATAAAGCAAAATTCAATTTATGTATTGAGAAATCTATATTATCACACATGTATTTGCATTAACCCTTTCCCTCATAATGACACTTTCTGCAGCCGACGGCTTTTTGAAAACATTATTTAGTGACATTAAAAGAAGAAATTGCTCAAAATGAGCAATTTCTCCTTTTGCCACAATGTTTTCCACTTTTAGTCATAGGTTATCCATTCAATTATAGAGATTTTCTATTTTTCGACAAAATATGTTCAGTTGTCATCTGCAGAATTGTCGTATGAGGGAAAGGGTTAAATCTTTCCCACAACCAACAATTCTGCAACAGACGACTTTGAAGAAATCTAGGGATAAACATGGAAAATATCAGTAAATGAAAGGTTGATTAATGTATACGATTGAAAACATTTTGACAAAAGGAGAAATTGCTCATCAAGAGCACTTCTTCTTTTCGTGACAATATTTTCAAAATCATCTGGTGCACATCTATACCTGGAAAAAGGTTAACCCTTTCAAATAATACAGATATTCTTTGATCCATCTATAGCAGATAACTTTTGAAAATATTGTGACAAACAGAGAAATTGATCATAATTAAATATTTCTCCATTTGCCACAATGTTTTCATCTGTATAATAATAAACATGCATTTATAGAGATTTCAATGCATCTGTTGTAGATGACTTTTGAAGACCATATGGCAAAAGGAGAAAAACACTGAGATATGGAGAGAATGCTCGATCAACATAAGAAACTATATATCCAATATACAAGTTCAATTTTCCCCCATTATATAATTCCATAAACCAGTAATTTTAAAGCAGACAACATTTAAAAACACCCCATAAGGTAAACAGTAATAAAAAAGAGAACACACCAACAATTCAACACCTCTTGAAATTCTTCCCTAACACAGACACATTACTACACAAATCAACTTGAAAGTCTATCGTCAGTCCTGGTAAGCCAGTCCAAACTGATAAAGACATGAATTATCTATGTGTGGCCCTAACTGCTGTTAAATGAAATAGAACAGGATAGATATATAGACAAAAACAAACTAATGCTGTACCACCTTTTTATCTCCGCCATTATGACCAATTTTCTCTTTTGCCATAATGTCTTTAACTCTATTCACTAATTATTATTTTCAATTTTAGAGATTTTGTTCATATTTTTCCACCGCGCCATTTTAAAAAGTTGTCTGTTGCAGATGTGTTGTATATGGGAAAGGGTTAAAGTTGTGTTGTATATGGGAAAGGGTTATATCAGGTAAATGATTAAAGATGGATGAACTATCTATATCCATGGAGGAGTGAAGTCCAAAAACCAGATAACAGCATATTGTAAGAGAACGTACTTACAGCTTTTAGGAAATTAACCATTTAAGTAACATGGCTGCCAAATATGGTATAACTTTAAGATAATAGGTGAAAACTTCCCATCCTTTAAGTACAGTGAGATTCACTATCTTAACTCTAACACAGTAACTTTTGATGCCTTCATAAAACATTAATAAAGTATATAATGTTAGACCAAATATGGCCATAATTAACAGATAATATGTGAAAATTGCCCATTCACTAAGTACAGTTAGTCCTAATCTTCTACCTTCAATTTACAGTAGATATTGATGCCTTTGTAGAAAGTTAATAAAATGTTAATACTAAATTTGGACATTATATAATTTACGCACAACAAGGTGACTACCGGGTAAGTGAACTGCCCATTCACTAAGTACAGTTAGATTCACTTTCTATAGATCTTCTACACCTTATGTCTAATACAGTAACTTTTATATTGAAAAATATTGAAAATCTCTAGAGATGACATTTTGATCTTATAATGGAAAAAAAAGGAAGTGCTCATCAAGAGCAACTTCTTTCTTTTCCAGCAATGTTTTCAAAAATTGTCTGCATGTGAAAGAGTTAATTCTATCCCTAATAGGTTATCTTCAGGGTCGTATGTCTGCCTTGAAAATATTTTGGGGTTATATATTTTGAAACTGAGGTGTAAAACTTAGTAAGCATCGAGAAATTTCTCCATTTTTCCACCATGTTTTCAAAAGTCTAATACTGCAATAGTCATCAGTGAGTGTATCAGGGTTATAGTTCACCCTTTCCACGTACGATAATTCTGCAGCAGACGATTTTGAACATATTTTGTCAAAAAATAGAAAATCTCTATAATTGAATGGATAACCTATATATGACTAAATGAGGAAAACATTGTGTCAAAAGGAGAAATTGCTCGTTTTGAGCAATTTCTTCTTTTGTCACTATGTTTTCAAAAAGTCGTCTGCTGCAGAGGAGTCAAAAAGCGTCTATATAAGGGACAGGGTTAACCATTTCCCATATACAACAAATCTG
This sequence comes from Serripes groenlandicus, assembly GCA_031761405.1. Taxonomy (NCBI): domain Eukaryota; kingdom Metazoa; phylum Mollusca; class Bivalvia; order Cardiida; family Cardiidae; genus Serripes; species Serripes groenlandicus. The sequence goes on along the minus strand of JASEVX010000004.1, from coordinate 127,374,471 downwards.
CAGCAGACTGTTTTTCAAAATATCTAAGTAGAAGCATCGAAAATGTCTATATTTAATGAAAGTACAATTAATGAAAAGTTGATTGATTGTGATTAAGGTGATTAAGGTGAATGCTGTTTTCAACAATGTTTCAGTCATGTCATATTGACAGCCAGTTCATCTACACTTAGTACTCCACACAAAAGACTTTCCAAGAAAATGGCTGCTTTTCCACATTGACTGTTAGTCCATTGGTGTCATGCTTGTGACATATACTTTTGTCAAACATCAGAAAGAATGTTAGCCAAGGTCCAGTGGTTCAAACTCGTTACACCTTGATTGACAACCTGCGTTGCTACCGACTGAGCTACTTGGTTTTGGCTTGTGGCAGAAGAAAAAATTGCTAAAAATGAGATATTTCTTCTTTTGGCACAATGTTTTAAGAAGTCATCAGATGCTGCACATGTGCATGTAGGGTAAGGGTTAAGTCTAAGGTATGGTATTAAGTCAATAAATTGTTCTGTTACATAAGTTATGGTTTGGTTTCAATTATATATCTGTACTAATTTGTGTCAAATATTTATTCGATTCTCCATACTCATTTACCCTATGTACAAACCAATTTTGAAACTTTTTTTTTACACACTTATTTAGGTCATCAACCCTTTCCCTCATACGATAATTCTGCAGCAGACAACTTTGAACATATTTTGTCAAAACATAGAAAATCTCCATAATTGAATGGATATACCTATGACAACAAGTGAAAAAAAAATTGTGCAATTTCTTCTTTTGTCACCATGTTTTCAAAAAGGGTTAACCCTTTCCCATATGCAGACACATTTGTAGAAGATGACTTTTGCAAACATTTTGCTGAAAAGAGAAATTGTTCATTGTGAGCAAATTTTCAACACTAATGGCCTATTCAATAAATAAACATTCATGTAAAGAATACTTCCATATTTTTGCCTTGATAAACGTCAAAGTCGTCTGCAGCACATATATTCTTTGTATGTGGGAACAAAATTATCAAAAAGTGTAGGGAAGTGCAAACTAAAATTGATCAGACCAGTTCATGGAGAAGTGGAACTTCCCATATACCTGTGGTGCCCTTGATGGCAAGGACGTTTTCTGCAAGGCTTCTCCAAAGAGGCTCAGTCAGGAAAGCACTTAAAAAGTTACAATTGGCCGTAGCAATACCGATGTAGTACCGACATTCCCGTTGTGATACCGTTGTTCTACCGTTGTCCTACCTATATAACTTAGTGTTACCAATGCGCCGCCGTTGTTCTACCGATGTGCCAACGTTGACTGGAGCTATATTGGAGAGATACATTGCGCTGCGGTTGAACTGCCAATGTACTATCGATATGATACCGATATGATAACGAAGTCATCACCGACGAAGAAGTATGGCACATCCTTGTTGTCATTAGGAAGAGGATCTGGAGTAGGGTCGCCAATGCCCAAGCGAACATGTAGTCCTCATCTACCAGTGCCATGAGCAAGATAGAGTAGAATCCCTTGTAATTATAGTGCACAGAACCACTCTTCGGAGGAGCATTGCAGGCAACATGCTTGCCATCAAGGGCACCACAGGTATGTGGGAAATACCACATCTCCATGAACTGGTCTCATGTATCACGCCAGCCTTTAGGGGTTGTTGGGCAGGTCATTGCTTTGTCCAGGTACTCGTCAATGATGGCTTGGCAGACTTCTCTTATGGCCAGTGACCTGGTGTTGTGGGGTACTTCAAGGCAACGTAATTGATCCGAGAGGCGAAGTGGCACAAAGTGATGGCAATCTTCAGACCAGGATCTATGGGCTCCCTGTACCAGATTCTTTGTTTGGTATCCTGGGACCATCTCGCATACTAGCTCATCGTACATCTCTGGAGGCATTCTGAGGAATTTCTTGAAGGCCTTCTGCATGGTCCTATCTGCGGAGCTCCACCAGCAGCTGGTCATACATGCCAAACGGACGATGCCTGGTCTCACACAGATTGTTTGAGGTACTTGAGGTCTTCTTCTTCTCCTCCTTCTGGCCTGGATCTGGTGAAGTGCCAACTGAGTCACCTGGTTCTGGTGTTGGAGGACGGCTTTTTGATAATCGTGTAGCCTAAGCTTCGCCATCCTCGGTGACAAATGAAGGAATGACGGACTAGTAGTCTGTGCCCCTATTTATATGCAAAATGCACAACGGTAGCAGTACGGTATAAGTAAGGTAGAAGTACGGTATCACATTGCTAAGAACGGTAGTACATCGTTAGTACATCGGCAGGGCAATGGTATCACATCTGTACCAGTATGGTACACATTGAGGCCACCAGAGAGCCAGCAATCTATTACTGGGCGCTACCAGTGCTCTACCGACATTAACGAAGCCATAGCAGAGGACTGCCGTTGTAGTCCCGTTGCTTACTCCGGCAGCGCAACGGCAGAATTTTTTGAGCATGTTCAAAAATATGTACCGTAGCCTGTCATGGTTACTTTGTTAGCCAATGTTCTGACGATGTATTACAGGTCTTAGCGATGTGATACCGTTGCGCTGACGACTAGTACTGATCCCCGAAAAATCGCCAAATGTGTGCTCAGGTCTAGCTCCGGCGAGCCAAATCAGCTAGGTGTGACAGGCCCTTAAGAAGGAGATTACAACTTCCACCATTCAGACGCTTTCTGACGTCTCTCAAGCTGTCTACTTTTGAAAACATTGTGTAAAAAGTAGAATTTGCTCATTATGAGCAATTTTACCTTTTGCCATGATGTCTTCAACTCTCTTTAATGAACATTTATTGAGTGTGTGCCAATATTTATGTTTTCAAAGTTGTCTGCTATAGATTTGTTGTATGTGGGAAAGGGTATAGATTTGTTGTATTTGGAAAAGGCTATAGATTAGTTGTATGCGGAAAAGGCTATAGATTTGTTGTATGTGGTAAAGGCTATAGATTTGTTGTATGTGGGAAAGGCTATAGATTTGATGTATGTGAGAAAGGCTATAGATTTGTTGTATGCGGGAAAGGCTTTAGATATGTTGTATGTGGGAAAGGCTATAGATTAGTTGTATGCGAGAAAGGGTATAGATTTGTTGTATGTGAGAAAGGGTATAGATTTGTTGCATGTGGGAAAGGGTATAGATTTGATGTATGTGGGAAAGGCTATAGATTTGTTGTATGTGAGAAAGGCTGTAGATTTGTTGTATGTGAGAAAGGCTGTAGATTTGTTGTATGTGAGAAAGACTATAGATGTGTTGTATGTGAGAAAGGCTGTAGATTTGTTGTATGTGAGAAAGGCTGTAGATTTGTTGTATGTGAGAAAGGCTATAGATTTGTTGTATGTGAGAAAGGCTGTAGATTTGTTGTATGTGAGAAAGGCTATAGATTTGTTGTATGTGAGAAAGGCTGTAGATTTGTTGTATGTGAGAAAGGCTGTAGATTTGTTGTATGTGAGAAAGGCTGTAGATTTGTTGTATGTGAGAAAGGCTATAGATTTGTTGTATGTGGGAAAGGCTATGGATTTGTTGTATGTGGGAAAGGCTGTAGATTTGTTGTATGTGAGAAAGGCTATAGATTTGTTGTATGTGAGAAAGGCTATAGATTTATTTTTAGCTTGGTGAGATCATATTAATGCTGTTCATGCATGTCTGTTCTACCATACTCTGAAGATAACAATTTTCATCTTTTCCTCTTTCTTGAAGATTCAGCTAAATGCAATTTCACTTCTTTTGAAGCTTAGATAACCAGTATAGCTTTTAAAAATACTCTTCAAACATGTTGACCCCTTCAGTATTGTCAGTGCTTTGCTTTCAAAAGTGCAGACAATGGAAAAGGCTAAAAAAAACTCTTCAGCGGACGACTTTTAAAAACATTCTGGCAAAAGGAGAAATTGCTAATAATGAGAAATTTCCCATTTTGCCACAATGTTGTTAAATCTTAAGTTAGAGTTTATCCTTTCATTTAAACAGAGAATTTCGTATTTTTGATTTAATGTTTTACAAAGTCATCTGCTGCAGATTTGCTGTGTGTGGTAAATGGTTAACAATGACACCACTGAATAGCCCTTCAATTGATTAATTCTTATATTTAAGTGCTGAAATCTTAGAAATTATCAGATATGAGGCATCCTTTACATGTATACAATAATGCAACATCAATATTTATGACAGATGAGTTAAACTTTAACAATGAAAGGTCTGTCTGTTTTAACCCTTTCCCTCATACAGACGCTGTCTTACGTCTCTGCAGCAGACGGCTTTTTGAAAACATGTCAACAAAAAAAGAAATTGCTCAAAACAAACAATTTTTCCTTTTGCCACAATGTTTTCCACTTTTAGTCATAAGTTATCCAATTCATTACAGAGATTTTCTATTTTTTGACAAAATATGTTCAAAGTCGTCTGCTGCAAAATTGTTGTATGAGGGAAAGGGTTAATCATTTACCTGATACAGGGAGTTTTCTGCTATGCAAAATCATCTGAGAGAATCATTCTGACATCTAGAAATTTGGAAGTTTATTTCAAATACAATATTGAAAACAACATGGTAATGTAGAGGGATTGTTCGTTTGGAAAAACATGACAATTGTTGGAGGAATTTCGTATATTGGAGAATAAATTTATTTTACGCAGACGACAATAAAAAGAAAATAAAGGATACCATATGAGTGAATGCACAAAATTAATAATGAAATACTTAGAAAAAACCATTGCTTGAAGCAATAATGAAAGCTCATCATGATTGACGTCACTTCTGACCAGATGACCAGCCCTTGGCCTGTTGACGCTTTTCTTGATAAAGACAATATTTGATACACTTGGTCAGCAGAAGGCCTTTGAAAAAAATAATGTGGGCTAAGGAGAGATTAATCAAAATCTAGGAGTTCTCCTTTTCCTATAATGTCTTTAACCCTTTCCCTCTCATAGACGCAGCAGACGGCTTTTGAAAACATTGTGACAAAAGGAGAAATTGCTCAAAAAGAGCATTTTCTCCTTTTGCAACAATATTTTCAACTTTTTTCAGTAATTATGCTTTCATTTATAGAGATTTACCATACTTTTGCCTAGATGTTTTTAAAGTCGTCTGCTGCAGATTTGCTGTATGTGGGGAAGGGGTTAACGGTATACATGTATATGGGAAAATATGGATTCAAAATGTTCAGATATTTCACATCTACCACTGATGTTCCTGAAGCAGACGGCAATTAAAATTGCATATTAGGTTTATGGTGAAAGTTAAATGCAGATATAAATTGTCCAATTTTCATTTTGGTAAACAAAGCACAGAATATGTCAAGTGCAAATTACTGATCTGTATCTATATATAATGGCATCCTTCAGGCTAAAATGTGTTAATTGTCTCCAACCCTTTCCCACATGCAGACACGTTTTTAAACATCTACAGCAGATGGCTTTTAAAAACAAGAGGGCCATGATGGCCCTGGATCGCTCACCTTAATTATACAATGTACTGCAATGCAAAACACATCAAGACAATTATTCTGAATGCAACCTCCACAGTGTTAACAATATTTTCCTTCATTTGGCCTAGTGATCTATATTTTTTTACCTGATATGACCCATATTCCAACATGGACTAGATATCATCAAGACAACATTCTGACAAAGTTTCAACTTGCTCAAAGTATTATGCGGCTTCCGGAGTTTGAACAATATTTTCCTTTATTGACCTAGTTTCTGATCGAATATGACCCATATTCGAACTTGACCTAGATATAATTCAGACAAACATTCTGACCAAATTTCAAGCTGCTGAAGCAAAAAATGCGGCATCCAAAGTGTTCACAAGATTTTCCTTCAATTTGATCTAGTGACCTAGTTTTTGACCCAGCATGACCCATATTCGAACTTGGCCTACATATCATCAAGAAAAACATTCTGATAAAGTTTTATCATGCTAAAATTTAAAATGCAGTATCCAGAGTGTTAGCAAGATTACCCTTCAATTTGGCCTAGTGACCTAGTTTTAACCCGGCATGACCCATATCTGAACTTGGCCTAGATATCATTTAGACAAACATTCTGACCAAATTTCAAGCCGCTTAAGCAAAACATGCGGATTCTACAGAGTTAACAAGATTTTCCCTCAATTTGGCCTAGTGACCTAGTTTCTGATCCAATATGACCCATATTTGAACTTGAACTAGATATCTTTAAGACAAACATTCTGACAACATTTCAAGCTGCTGAAGCAAAAAATGCGGCATCAAAAGTGTTAACAAGATTTTCCTTCAATTTTACCTAGTGACCTAGTTTTTGACCCGGCATAACCCATATTCGAACTTGACCTAGATATTTTTAAGACAAACATTTTGACAAAATTTCAAAACTGCTGAAGCAAAAATTGCGGCCTCTGGAGTGTTAACAAGATTTTCCTTCAATTTGACCTAGTGACCTACTTTTTGACCCAATGTGACCCATGTTCGAATTTGACCTACATATCATCAAGACAAACATTCTGATAAAGTTTCAACATGCTCAAGTTGAAAATGTGGCCTCAAGAGTGTTAACAAGATTTCCCTTCAATTCGACCTAGTGACCTAGTTTTTGACCTCATATGGGCCGGTTTCGAACTTGTCCAAGATTTTATGGAGATGAACGTTCTGATAAACTTTCATGAAGATTGGATGCAAAATGTAGCCTGTAGAGTGTTAATAAGCTCAAATGTTGATGACGCACAACGGACGACGGACGCCGGATGGACGCCGGACAAAATGTGATCACAATAGCTCACCTTGCACTTCGTGCATAGGCGAGCTAAAAACAAGAGCACCGCGTACGGCACAGACGCTCGACTGATAGAAAACAGAAAGAAAAAGCTGAGCTAAACAAAAAACCTTAACCGGACGACCACGACGCCGACGCCAGGGTCATGACAATAGCTCTTTTTTTTAAAAGTCGAGCTAATAAGTGTAAAAATGAGAATTTGCTGTTGTTTGAGAGTTACTCCTTTCACTACAATGCTTTCACCTCTATTCAATAAGTAGTATAAATACGCTTTCTAACATAGACTCATCTTATTTTTGCTTAAGTTTCGAAGTCATCTGCTATAGATTTTGCGTACGTGGAAATTTGTTTATGCTGTTTACCTGATACAATATTTTTGTGTTGTCTGTTTTAAGTTTCAAAGTCATCAGCCATAGATTTTTTGTAAGTGGAAATGGGTTTATTGTTTACCTTATATGATATTTTTGTGTTGTCTGTTTTAAGTTTCAAAGTCATCTGCTATAGATTTTTTGTAAGTGGAAATGGGTTTACTGTTTACCTGATACGATATTTTTGTGTTTTCTGTTTTAAAAGTGCTGAACTTCAGATGGAAATCAAAATTTTGAAATTTTGAAATTTCTTCAAATATTGCCAATTGGAACCACCAAGTTAAAGTAATATAAATAGTTCAAAACTATTTTGGCAGTAAATGTTGAAAAAGCAAGAAAATGTACACAATTTGGCTTCCTGGGTATGTCTACCCAGTAAAAACAAGAGCTGTACATAAGAAAGCATGCTCAACTATTTACCATATGATTCTTTAATAAAAAGCGGTAAAATTGAAATATGTGCATGATAGTACCAGTTGCATGCCAAACTTTAACCAATTTCTCAAAGACAAACAAGGGCCATAATTTGTACTATATTCCAAGAGTTATCTAACTTGACTGTCTGACACCCCTAAAGACATGAATGAAGTTTCAAATCAATAACATTAGTTGTTACTGAGATAATGTCCATTGTAGTATCTTGCATGCAAAACTTTATCCAAAGTGTTTAAGTCCAAAAAGGGGCATAATTGTGTCAACATCTGATGTAGAGTTTTGGGACTTGTCCTGCAAGGTCATTTGATGATGCCCAATAAGTGTGTGAAGTTAAAAAGCAATAGCATCTATGGTTTGTTATTTTCTAAGGCAAACAAGGGCCATAAGTTGTTCTAAATTATTTCAAGAGTTATCTAACTTGATAGTATCTTGCATGCAAAACTTTAACCACAACTTTTAAGTCCATAAAGGGGCATAATTGTGTCAACATCTGATGTAGAGTTTTGGCACTTGTCCTGCAAGGTCATTTGATGATGTCCAATAAGTGTGTGAAGTTTCAAAGCAATAGCATCTGTGGCTTGTGAGAAAAAGCATTGCATGCAAAACTTTAACCAAAATGTCTTAGTATAAAATCGGATGTAGTGTTGGGACGTGTCCTGCAAGGTCATTTGATGATTTCCAATTAGTGTGTGAAGTTTCAAAGCAATAGCATCTGTGGTTTGTGAGAAAAAGCCTTGCGTACAAAACCTAACCCAAGATTTGTAAATCCAAAAAGGGGCATTATTGTGTCAAAATCGGAAGTAGAGTTTTGGGACTTGTCCTGCAATGTAATTTGATGATGTCCAATAAGCGTGTAAAGTCTGTGGTTTTTGAGAAAAAGCATTGCATTTCATGATGCAAAACTTTAACTAATTGTTGCAACACCGACGCCAAAACACAAGTGACTATAATAGCTCTCATATTCTACTAATTGTCAAACTAATAAGCATAAACGATAATTTTTTTTAGATGTTTATTGCACTGGAAAGTGAAATTATTACTCTAATTTTATCCCAGAATTGTGAATCTAATATATATCAAGACAACTTTTGAACAGTTTTCAAGTTTTGACTATAAACTATCTATAATCTGGAGTTCAGCACCTTTAAAACCGTCTGGGGAATAACATTTAAAAACAATTAATACCTTGGAACTACAGATGAAAACATTATAGAACAAGAAACAGAGCAATGTGACAAAACCAGATTTCCAATGATTGACCAGAAGACCTTCGATCAGCCTGTGTTTTGAGAATTATAATTAAGCTCCTTTGCTGAATGCTGTGTGCCAAATTGGTTAGGGGATATACAAAGAGGACAGGAATCATGCATACAAATGTATGTAAATGACGGGGATCGATCCTGAGGCAGATCCTCTACAACTTCACCAGTTACCACCGTGATGGACCTGGAAATATATACAAATATATCTGGTGGCAAAGCCTTGAGATTTGTTTACTCGAAATTCCAACCTTGATGTCCATTTTATACAGCTAATTTGTCTGACTTAAGGTCAATACTACTGAAATGTCTTGTCTGTTTTACAGCCAAATTGAAGATGGCACACCAGCTGCTATCTGCAGTTTTATTGAAGGCATCCTGGGTAAAACATTTCACGAGTATTCAAAATAATTTCTGTATTATCTATCAAGTACTTCCTGTATTATTTATCCTGACGTCGATGATGAATTAAACGTTATGTTATTCCCACATCCTTGAGTTCCAAGGAAGGAAGCTGTCCATACCCAAGCGGAAACATCATAATTGAAACATGTTTGAGTATGATAAAACATATTTATCATGTTCTGCAGTCAGGCGCGTAGCTGACTGTACGCAAAATACGCAGCTGCGTACACATTGTCTCCAGTACTCAAATTTTAAAAGGTTCTAATCTGCAATAAAAACTTGACATGGGGTAGGCTTAAGTATAAAACAACCGATCTGACTTGATAGATTTGACAAAAAATGACAAAATTAATGCAACACATTTTACAATTTCAAAATTTCCTAGAAAATACGTTTATTTCACCATCAAGATCAGTCATATTTTGCTACTGAAATGCTCCCAGAAGTCACCACAGACAATATAGAGAGGAAAAAATTCCCGGGGGAGCATGCTGTTTAATGCGCCCCTTTCAACAATTTTTTCAGTTACCAGTTCTGCTAGTCCATTTATCCTGAAACCAGCAAGTAAGTCATAATGCTTATTAACAGCACAACCTTCAGTGCCAAGGCGGGCAGCCATTACTACATGTAACATTTTTAAAGTCTTTGGTATGACCCAATGATCATGGTAAATTATGTTCGGCATTCAATGATAAACACATTCATATATGTTTATCTCTTAAAGACAACATTGATCAAACATGTTCCAACATGTAGTACTACCTTTTTTATGACCTGACCATGGATCAAAACCCTGGCCTCCTCCTCTTGAGGCAGGTTCAAACATGTTCCAACATGTTATGTGGAACTGTTCAAACAGCAATGAACATCAAAACTACCTTTTTTATGACCTGACCGGGGATCACAGCCTGTCCTCCTCCTCTTGTCAGGCAGGTTCAATCATTTGTATATGTAATAAGCCGTCCTGCAATAGGAGAGGAAGCTTGGGACAGGATCTAATGTCTACTGGAAAGGGATATGTAACCAAGTGGGCGATCATCCGAGTCCCATTTATCTGAAAGACTTGGCCACCCTCTTGAAGTTATGATTTTACACCAATCAATCATACACTGGTGGTCATATCTTTCGCCCAATCAAAAAGGACTGAGCTGTTTTGGTAGAGAGCCAGCACAGGACTAATTCTGTGAAATTATATAACAAGAAATATGGCAATGCCACAAAACCAGATTTTCAATGTCCATTAATCAGAGCTGCATTTCATAAGACACTCAACTTTACGATTAAAAGTAAAAACCCATTTCATTTCAAACAAAAATGTAATGTATATTGTTTTATGGCGCATCGACAGCTAAGGTCATTTAGCGCGCAATTAAATTTAATTATTCCTGATCCCTGGGTAAACAAACCAGTACTAGGCTAGAAAATGTGCCTTGCCCAAGGGCACTCCACCATGACCGTAGTGCCGCGACTGGGGATCGAACCCGGGACACCCGGTTTCGAAATCCCCGACGCTAACCACTCGACCACAGCGGATTCCTCATTTCAAACAAGAAGATCGACATAAAGTCATCTATTTTTAATAAATAATGATCTTGTCCCTGATTGCATCAATCTGGTTTTTCCAAATCTTGAAGCTTTAACTTATCTCTTTTACATTGATTGCAAAACAACCTTTCAGCTTATATCTATCATGTTCAATATCTGCTTCCTGGGGGACTTAAATAAACTGTTATAGAGATTAATCTTGAGATTTTGGATGATATGGTTATTATAAGTGCAGACAAGACATTTTCTATTTTAACCGTTTACCACCTGCAGACTAATTTTTGACGTAATAGCAGCAGACGACTTTGAACAAATTGTTGCCAAAGTTGAAATTGCTCATGATGAGCAATTTCTTCTTTGACCACAATGTTTTCAACTTTATTTAACAATAAGCTACCGTTTATGGAGTTTTTTCAGGTTTTTGTGCTGCTATGTTTTCAAAGTCGTCTGGTGCAGATTTGTTAAATGTGAGAAGGGTTAAACAACTGTGACCGTAACCGTGATCAAATAAACCTGGTTTTTCCAAGTGACACACTGTGATATCATGGTTACCTGACAAATTCTTTAACATTCCAACAATGAACAGAAAAGTTATAGAAAGGACATAAACTACAAACAAATTATTTTACTCTAAGAATTTGAAACTGTGACCTTGACCTTGATACAATCAGTCTGATCCTTTCACTCAACACATTGTCAAATCATTATCTGACTTATTATTATAGATTTCAATGACCTGCAACAATATTATCATCTTTTTTTTTAGAAACAGTGACCTTGAACTTGATCTGGACAACTTTGTTCTTCAATGTGATACATTGTGAGGTCATGTTGCTCATGAATGCATGGGTGTCACTTGTAAACACTATTTAATAACTGAACTTTGCAAAAGAGTTGCAGAATGGGCAGAGTAACAAACTTGATTTTTCTTCTTTTAAACACAATGACCTTGACCTTGATCTGATAGAACTGCATGGTCCTTTAAATCAACCTATCTATAGGTCATGGTTGACAAATCTGATAAAAATTTTGAAATTCAACCTATGCACAAAAATGTTTTAGACCATCACACAACTTTTTGATGCAGGCCCTATACCGCTTACAGAAAACCTGATTAAAAATGGCCAAGCAGTTTCAGAGGAGCTTTTGTACTATTGGTTTATAAACCCTTTTCAACATACAACAAATCTGCAGCAGACTTCTTTTTAACCCTCTAGGCAAAATTATGAAATATCCTTTAAGGGTAAAAGGTAAGTTTACTCATAGAAAAAAGTTAAAAACATTGTTGCAAAAGGAGAACTTGCTCATGGCAATGATAAATTAAAGTTGTCTGCTGCTGATGCGTCGAAATAAGTCTGTAAATGGAGTAAGAATTACTTCTCGCATCTGTAAGAGGGAAAGGGTTATGGACAACTTCTCCATCGCCTTTCTGTCTGTCTGTCTGTCTGTCTGTCATACTTTGAGTTATAAGATCATAGTAAACTGACATAATAATATGTCCTTTGGAAAACTTTTTATTATTTGTTATGCAAATGTTGTGATGATCAGAATATGTTAATGACTTCATTTTTAACCACGAAAAGTATAAATGATGCATCGTATGCACAATGCATGTATACACGATTTTAATCAATCAAATTAACTGTTAACCTGTAAAGGTTTTCTTTTCATTTTAAGTGCAATTTTATAATATATACATGTAGATCTACATTAATTTATTCTTCATTTTCTAATTTGTTTTTAAGATATCTGAGCTTTTTATATAGCTCATGTTGACGCTGTATCTAGATTTAACCCTTCTTTCTAGACAGTAAAATCTGCAGCAGATGACTTTGAAAACATCTAGAGAGAAAAAGAAGAAATCTTTGTAATTGAAAATATAATAAATGAATCGAGTTGCAAACATTGTGACAAAAGAGGAAATTGCTCATTATGAGCAGTGTCCCCTTTTACCACAATAATTATTTCAAAAGTCGTCTGCTGCAAAGACGTAAGAATGTGTCTGTATGTGGGAAAGGGTTAAACTGACATGGAAATTGGAAAAATTTATGGTGTATATAATAATGCTCATCTCACAATTTTTTAAATTCATCTTGTTGAGTAAATCAATACCTAGTCCGGAACACGACATTTAATTAAGGTACCAATTAATTAATTAATCGTTACTGCTATATTGATTGACAACACTAACCAAAAGAAATATGCCATTAACCTAATTTTCGTGACACATATAACGAAATAATAGGACACTAAAAAAAGACTAAAATGAAGATTTTATTTTATCAAATATATAATGTCTAAACAAAGATCATGTACCCTGAAAGAAAGCATATTTATCTTTTCCGTCAATAAAACCCAAAAAATGCTTAACAGGCAACATTTCCAGCCTTCCCTATTGACCAACCCATCATCCCCAATACAGTCGAACCTCGTTAAACCGGGCGCCATTTATCCGGAAAATCTGTGATCCGGACATAAAATTCAAGGAACAGATTTTTTATGCTTAATTATTCTCCGTTAATACGGAAATGCGCATTCCGGATCCAGACAAAAAAAATCAGGAACAGAGCGACCATTTACACATAAAATCTGCTTGATTAGTCCGGAAGTCCAAACATGTATATATTTTTTGTTCTCTCCATTAGTCCGGTTATACTGATTGCGTAAATCTTGTCACGTGTCATAGTTTTCTAGTATTGTGTGTTTGTCCTAACAATATGTGTTAAAAGCTGTGTACTGTATACAATGTAATAGGACTGTTCCATAATTGGCTAGCGTGTGTCATTGTTTACTTTGATTAGCAGTCATAAAATAACAGCCATTCAGGCGTTAATTGTCAACATGATCTAAACCAGAGACATGTTTATTTAAGTTTATATGTCTCTAGCTGTCTAAACTGATTTTGGGATTAAAATTTCGACATTTTGACCCAGATTGATTGATTGGGGTTTAACGCCGTTTTTAACAATTTCTCAGTCATATCACAGCGGCCAGTTCACCTACTCATGTGTTTCCTGGTTTTCTCACACCAGTACTCCACACAACAATCTTCCCAAGCAACTGGCTGCCTTTCCACATAGACTTAGCCCATTGGTGGAAGACAAATGACGCACGTCGCAATGACTTTTGTCAATTTGTCGTTTTGAGCAATTTCTTCTTTTGTCACTATGTTTTCAAAAAACAGTCTGCTGCAGAGGCTTCAAAAACCGTCTATATGGGGGAAAGGGTTAAGAGATCAAAGATCAAATCTTGCTGACAGTTTGAAATCTTTTAACAATTTAAATTCACCTCAATTATAATCATAATATTGGGTCGAGGCGTCAGAAACCGTCTATATGAGGGAAAGGGTTAAGAGATCAAGGATCAAATCATACTGACGGTTTGAAATTTATTAACAATTTAAATTCACCTCAATTATAATCATAATATTGCGTCCGATTCTTTGACTCCTATTTTCAGGCTAAGATGACAATTTTGCATCGGTAAAATTTCTATCCAAAATCATTAATCCGGAAGATTCGCAATGCGGACTTTTTTCTCTGGTAACTAAAGTGTCTGGATTAACGAGGTTCGACTGTATACCTTTTTATTTGAAAACTGTATATGAACTTAAAAAGTTCTACGCAAAATCATGATGGTTAATGTATTAATTATTTCTATTATAAAACAACAAAATTGCCCTACTGGCAACATTTCATCCCCAATTATACCTTTTTATTTGAAAATTACAATTTAACATTTAATAATGAATCACCTGTTTTGACCTTGACCTTTTAGCCAAATCCTGGTTCTTGCATGCCACATATACATTCATCATGGTGAACATTTGTAACTCTTTCAAGTTCAATTTTACAGGTTTTTGAAAACATTGAGGGAAAAAGAGAATATAACTAGAACTATCACTGAAGATGATAAATACCCCCTAAACAGCACCTTGACCAGTGGCACCATAACTTAATTAGTAAAAGGGCCATAACTCTGTAAAATATCATGCAATTGTAACCCCTTTAGGATATGCACATCTCCTCTTGGTATAGAAGCTTCATGTAAAATTTTATTGAATTCCAATGGTTTGTAAGAAATAGGCCGGACAAAATATGGCTTCCGGCCGACCGACAGACAGACAGACAGACTGCCCGACACAGTGACTCCTATATACCCCCTCTTCTTCAAAGGGGGTATAATTATTGTTCAACAACATTCTTTTTTCCCTAATCCAAAACTATTTATTATTAAAATTTCAAAAACAATCTGCTGCAAAGGCATCAACACTCATCTGTATAAGGAAAAGTGTTGAATAATTGGATTTTCTTTAACCAGTAAGTATTTAATCACAAGCAATAATGCTTCATCCGTCCCAAATTTGTTCAATGTTGCCTGCTGCAGATGCGTCAAAAAGGTGTCTGCAGGGGTTACAAGTTACAGTAAATAGTAGCAAATAAAGTGTTTTTACAAAATGTTCTTTTTCTTCCATGTTTATACACTTCCTGTTTTCAATGATAAAATCTTGTCCATGAGATTTATTTCTACCGTTGATATGAGTTCCTCATTGACAAAGCATCGATTTCCCATTAAGGCCAAGCCTGTTATCGGCCATTTGAAGTAGATTTCATAATGAAATAATTACTGTTAATTGATAAATTGTGTAGATCCCATTTGATTACGCAGAGTCTCTATGATAAAGAAGCTTCCATTAACAGGAATTGTTACTCATGCTCTTCATATTAAATTGTGGATCCTGACAGAAGACACTGCTTAAACCTTTCCCACATGCAACAACTCTGCAGCAGACGACTTTGAAAACAAACCTGAAATTTGTAACGGAAACTCCCTTTAAATGAAAGTACTGTACGGTAGTTGAATCGAGTTGAATGCATGGTGACAAAAGGAGAAATTGCTCGTTTTGAGCAATTTCACCTTTTGTCGCCATGTTTTCAAAAAGCCATCTGCTGCAGAGGCATCAGAAAGCATCTATATGAGGAAAAGGGTTAAACCTCTGAGGACTAGATAAGGGTCATGTCCCCACAATATCACTCTAATAACTTAACCAAACCCTATAGTGTGGGTATACTCAAAAGAATCATCTCAATGAGGGTTTAAGTGTCAAATAGAGATTCTTTAGAACATGGAAAATACTCCTTATCTAGAGCTCTGATTTAAACTCTTTCCCACACACAAACGCTTTTTGACGCCTCTGGTGCAGAAAACTTTTGAAAACATTGTGGCAAAAGAAATTGCTCTTTCCGAGTAATTTTTTCATTTGCCACAATATTTTCAATTTGATTCCAATAGTTGTTCTTACATTTATAAAGAGTTTGTATTGATTTAAATTTTTTATGTCGTCTGCAGCGGATTTGAAGTATGTGTGAAAGGATTAAACTTTTAATATAAACCGATAAGATGCAATGTCTGGAAGAAACTGCATGGAAGCATGTTTGTAGCGCACACAAATGCTTTTTGACACCTCCGTAGCAGACGTCTTTTAAAAACAATGTGTCAATTTCTCCCTTTGTCACAGTATTTTCAACCTATACAAGCTTAAGGGCAATTATTTAATACAGCGGTTTTCAATATATAAAGCCCGATGATTTTAAATTAAGTCATCTGCTGCAGATTGGTTATTTGTGGGAAAGGGAAATTTAGATACAGATTGCCTAAAATAATGCAACACAGAGGGAATACTGTCTATGATCATCAATCCTTACCTACCAGTGCAGACGCATTAAAAAGCAGCAGACAGAGCTCTAGATAAGGAGCATTTTTCTTGCTCTTAACCCTTTTCCTCATATAGACGCTTTATGACGCCTCTGCAGCATACAGCTTTTTGAAAACATAGTGACAAAAGAAGAAATTGCACAAAACGTGCAATTTCTCCTTTTGCTACAATGTTTTCCACTTTTTGTCATAGGTTATCCATTCAATTATAGAGATTTTCTATTTTTTGACAAAATATGTACAAAGTCGTCTGCTGCAGAATTGCCGTATGAGGCAAAGGGTGAAATCCTTATTTGACCTCCAAATCCTATGTTGTGGGTACTCAAAAGAATCGTCTCAGTGAGACGAATATTATGAGTACCCACAACATAGGTTTTATTGAGTGCTTAAATTCATTGATTGGGTTTAACGCCGTTTTTAACAATTTCTCAGTCATATTACGGCGGCCAGTTCACCTACTCATATGTTTCCTGGTTTTCGCACACCAGTACTCTACACAATAATCTTCCCAAGCAACTGGCTGCTTTTCCACATAGACTTAGCCCATTGGTGAGTGCTTAAAGAGCTATCATGGAAGAAAGACCTCTTTACCCCTCATTATCTGGTCCTCTGAGCAGATGAATTTAAAAAACATTGAAGTGAACGGAGAAATTGAAATGAGCAATATGCCCCTTTAATTGCCACAACGTTAATACAACTCTATTAAATAATAATATTTTCATTGATTGAGATTTTTAGTATTTATGTCTGTATACCTTCATCTGCTGCAGGTTTGGTGTATGAGGGGAAGGGTTAACTGTTTACCTGAATGATATGATATTTTAGCCTCAAAAAGCCTTGAAACATTTTCACACATAATAACAAACCTGCAGCCTGAATGACTGAAAGTATTTGGGCGAAAGAGGGAAAAATCTCTATAAATCAAATATCTATTTGGTATAGAATTGAAATTTCCCACAAGGTTGCAATTTCTCATTTTGCTATAATATTGTTTTAAACACCATTCACTAATATTTATATTATTTTATTTATTGAGATTTTCAACATTTGTGACGTCCTCTGCTGCAGATTTATTGTATGTGGGAAAGGGTTAATGTTCTATAAAGAAGCCTTTGTGTTTTGCCCTGCAACATAGCTCTCTTATTTCTGTTTGTCTTTTTTAGCAGACAACATGAGTTTTGAAGGTCAAATAACCCTTTCCCACATAATATACGCTTCTCAGACACCTCTGCAGCAGACGACTTTTGAAAACATTGTGGCAAATGGAGATATTGCTCAACACAAGCAATTTCTCCATTTGCCACAATGTTTTCACTTTTTTGCAGTAATTATACCTTCAATCATTCTAAGAGATTTTCCGGGTTTTTTTGCCAACATGCTTTCAAAGTTGTACTACTGCAAGTTTGCTGAATGTGGGAAAGGGATAATGATTAAACACTTTCCCACCTACAGACACATTTTGATGCATATGCAGAAGACTACTTTTGAAAATATTGTGGTAAGAGGGGAAATTGCTTAAAATGAGCAATTTCTTCTTTTAATTGCCATTATAAATGTTTTCAACTCTTGAAGTTAATTATACATTTTTCAAGATTTTGCATTAGATATTATCAAAGATGTCTGATAATATTTGTTGCATGGTAGAAAGGGTTAACAAAGATCAATTAACACCCCTCATCTGTATTTCTGTCTGTAAGTGACTAATTTTCAACCAAGTAATTACCCTAGATACATAATAACAATGTTATAATGAATCGTAAAATGTCATAATGCAAAAAATAATTTTTGAGTCTATACAAGCCTGAACCAAGAAAGTTACTGGTATTGCAAACATAAATATCCTATTTCACGAAGATATCTAAAAGATAATAACAATGTTTCATTGTCGAATACTTGATGAAGAAATTCACATCCTGAAGAAGACAGTCCAATCAAAATTGTGTCTGAGGAAGCGTCGTCAGCATCAAATGTGCCGTGTCACACAAAGGCAGACATTCAGGGTTTCAATATAAATGGTAGTTATTTTACGATCAGTTGTTTTAATTGTTATACCATTCTCTAGCGGCTTAATTAACCCTTTCCCACATACAAACGCTTTCTGACGCCTTTGCAGCAGACGACTTTTGAAAACATCTTGACAAAAGGTGAAATTGCTTAAAACAAGCAATTTCTCCTTTTGTCACAATTTTTTCATCTTTTTTCATTTGTTAAACTTTCGTTTATAGAGAATTTCCATATATGTATTTGTCAAAATGATTTCGAAGTCGTCTGCTGCAGAATTGATGTATATGGGAAAGGGTTAAAGTATGACAAGACAGACACATTAGGAAGTGCCTGATAAAACAGCAAGGAGATGTGGGTCGATCTGAGTCTGCACAGGTTGCAAAGCCCTTCGAAAGATCAAATTGTATGCAGAATGACCAGATCTAGTTTAACCCTTTCCCTCATACAACAATTATGCAGCAGACGACTTTGAACATATTCTATTAAAAAATAGAAAACCTCTTTAATTGAATGTATAACCTATAGCTATGACATAAAGTGGAAAACATTGTGTCAAAAGGAGATACTATGTTTTCAAAAAGCTGTCTGCAGCAGAGGCAGAAAGTGTCTATTAGATGAGGAAAAGGGATAAGGGGCATTTTACATATTTTAAAATCCTTATTTGACATTAAAACCCCATGTTGCCGGTAACCAAAATAATTGTCTTACTAAGATGAGTACCAACAACATATGGTTTGGTTGAGTAAAAAGAAAGATATTGTGGGGGGACGGACCAATTTACTCGCCCTTATCTTATTAGTTCTCAATTGGCATGACTGAAATAATGTATTCATGAGCTATACATGTCATACCGGTAGCGATGCGGGCTGTCAATCCAGGGGTTGTTACTTTGTGTTCGAATCCCAGTTTGGCAAACTTTCTTTCCTACGATTGACAAAAGTCAATGTGACATGCGTCATTCGTCTTCCACTAATGGGCTAAGTCTATGTGGAAAAGCAGCCAATTGCTTGGAAAGATTGTTGTGTGGAGTATACTGGTGTGAGAAAACCAGGAAATGCATGAGTAGGTGAACTGGCCGCCATGATATAACTGAGAAATTGTTAAAAACGACATTAAACCCCAATCAATCAATCAATCAATACATGTCATACAAGAAGGTTCTGAACTTGAATTTTCCCTGGGCATACAATAAATCTGCAGCAGACATCTTGGACAAAATAGGGAAAATAATGATCAATGAAAATAATTATTGAATAGGGTTTATACATTCTGGTCAAAAATTTATAATTGCTCATTTTGAGCGATTCATTCTTTTGCCACACAATGTTGCAACAGTAGTTTGCTGCAGATGCATAAATGTGTTAACCCTTTCCCTCATATAGACGCTTTCTGACGCCTGAGACTGCAGCAGACAGCTTTTTGAAAACATACTGACAAAAGAAGAAATTGCTAAAAACAAGCAATTTCTCCTTTTGCCACAATGTTTTCCACTTTTAGTCATAGGTTATAAATCCATTCAATTATAGAGATTTCCATTTTTTGACAAAATGTGTTCAAAGTCGTCTGCTGCTGCGAGGCTGAGAATTGTTGTATGAGGAAAAGGGTTAATGGGTTCATATTTCTATTATAGAGACAATTTACTGACATCAATTTACTAATTGCTTACATTAAACAGTTAAATAATGCAATTAAGCAGATTTACAACTTCAATTTACAACTTTAATTAATTATGTATTATTTGTTAATTTGAATGATTTATAACAGTGTCATGCATGGTGCACCTTCAATATTTTCTTGATTAATTGCAAGTTTTCAATAATGAAATTTTCAAAAATGGACATATAATATATCTAGCTTTGCATTTGTAAGAGACCCTAGCCATTTTTTAGGCATATTAACCCTTTCCCTCATACGGCAATTCTGAAGCAGATGACTTTGAACATATTTTGTCAAAAAATAGAAAATCTCTATAATTGAATGGATAACCTATGACAAAAAGTGGAAAACATTGTGACAAAAGGAGAAATTGCACGTTTTGTGCAATTTCTTCTTTTGGCACTATGTTTTCAAAAAGCCGTCTGCTGGAGAGGCGTCAGAAAGCGTCTATATGACTCCTTTGCAGCAGACGACTTTTGAAAACATTCTCACAAAAGGAGAAATTGCTCAAAACAAGCAATTTCTCCTTTTGCCACAATGTTTTCAACTTTTTGCAGTAAATATACCCACATTTATAGGGAATTTCGATATTTTTGTCCACATGTTTCCAAGGACGTCTGCTGCAGATTTGTTGTATGTCACAGGTAAAGGGTTATAACTTACAGCACTGAGGCTTCACAAATCAGTTCCAGCAGTCAAATTTAAGGTTAACCTTTTCCCTCATATTGATGCATTTAGATGTCACTGAAGCAGATGGCTTTTGAAAACATTGTGACAATAGGAAAAATGTTTGCTCATCATGAGTAATTTCTCCTTTTTCACAATGATTTTAACTGTATTCAATAATATATCATACTTTTTATTATATTTTTGTCTAGATGTTTTCAAAGTCGTCTGCTGTTGATTTTGCTGTATGCAGGAAAGGGTTAATATCTACTATAAGTCATTAACATTAACCCAATCTTGAATGTTGTGCAGACAAAGATGCATTATGAGCCGTCCCACAAGAAAACCGACATTACTGACTCTGCGTATTGTATAGACCGCGCAGGCTAATCCTGGCTGACACAATTTTCGTCTTTATCAGGGATATAGGTATAGAGGAATGACTTCTGAAAATCCACAGGAGGTGAAATTTAAGTTTCTGTCCGGGTTAGCCTCCGCAGCATGCTTATGCTGATCCGGGGGCGATACTTTACGCAATGTTGGTTTTCTTGTGGGACGGCTCATATTGTTATGACATCATTTGAACTTTGTACCATATATGGTTTTTTTACTAACCTAAATTCATGTGAATTTTCATAAAACAGGTCCTAACTAGAACTATCACTGAAGATGATAATATATCCCTTAAACAGCACCTTGACCTACACCATAACTTAATAAGTAAAAGGGCCATAACATGCAATTGTAACCCCGTTAGGATATGCACATCTCCTCTTGGTATAGAAGCTTCATGTAAAATTTTATTAAATTCCACCCAGTGGTTTGTAAGAAATAGGCCGGACAAAATATGGCTTCCCACCGACCGACTGACAGACAGACAGCCCGACACAGTTGACTCCTATAGTCCAGATAAAAATGTGCTGGGAAATGTTCATTAACCAAGGGCGACTCCACCATTATTTCCGCAACTTGGGATAAAACCCGGGACGCCCAGTTCCAAATCCCAAATGCTTAAACCTTTCCCTCTTATAGACGCTTTCCGACACCTCTGCAGCAGACGGCTTTTTGAAAACATAGTGACAAAAAAGGAAATTGCACAAAACCTGCAATTTCTCCTTTTGCCACAACGTTTTCCACTTTTTGTCATACAGGTTATCCATTCAATTATGGAGATTTTCTATTTTTTGACAAAATACGTCCAAAGTCGTCTGCTGCTGAATTGTCGTATGAGGGAAAGGGTTAAACCACTCGGCCACGGCGGATTCTTATGTGGGAAAGAGATAATAAAGTCTGTTGTTGATTCGAAACTTGGTGTTATCCTTTAATTCCCACATACAACAAATCTGTAGCAGAAAACTCTAAAAACATTTAGTCAACAACTCTCTATAGATGAAAGAAAACTTACTGAATGAAGCTGAAAATATTGTGGCAAAAGGAGAAAGCATCAGAAAGCGACTTTATGTGGGAAAGGGTTAAGCAGATCTAACAATCAGATTCTCTGTAACTTGCCATATTACCAGAACTATTACATTTGTTAAGGTAATTCAGTATATTAGGTTTGGAGTAAATTGTTTTAGGTAATAGATGGGGAATTGCATTGTCTGCGAGGCCATGGACTTGACCTCACATCGATCGTACTGTCACTACAGAATTTATAATAATCAGAGCTGTAGATGAGGCAACGTATTCAGTCTTCGAAAATCTTTATTTGACCTTCAAACCCTATGAAGTGGGTACTCAAAAGAATCGTCTCACTAAGACGATTCTTATGAGTACCCACAACATAGGGTTCAGTTAAATAAAAAGACAAATATGTTGGAGAAAAGACCTATTCTCTCCCCCCTTATATAGAACTCTAAGAATATCAAGATAAGAATCTAAGGAGTTAACATATGGTAAACTAATTATTCCAACATACACGATATCTGCAGTGGACAACTTTGAATACATTTGGGAAAGATATGGAAATTCTTTGTAATTGAATTATTGAATATTGTTGAAAACACTGTAGCAGAAGGAGAAATAGTTTCAGCAAATTTCCCCTTTTGCCTTAATGTTTTCAAAAGTTGTCTTCTTCAGATGTGTCAAAATGCAACTGCAAGTGGGAAAGTGTTAAAATATCATATAAGGTATGTCTAGATAAGGGGAGAAAACTGGCATTTTTCCCACAATATCTCGCAAATTATCCCCACCAAATACTTCAAAAGATGATTCTATTGAGTTGTTCACACAACATAAAGTTGGACTGTCAGACGAGTGTTTTAGAACATAAGATACATTTCTTATCCAGAGGACTGGATAAGGAGGAGTAAACATGCACTCTTATTTCCATGATATCTCTGTAAGCACTCATAAAAACCCATGTTGTGGGTACTCAAAAGAATAGTCTCACTGAGACGATTCTTTTGAGTACCCACAGCATAGGTTTTGGAGGTCAAATAAGGGTTTTAGAGCATGAAAAATGCTCCTTATCTAGATCTCTGCTTTAATCTAAAGCTCATGCAGAATACAAACAATTTTCAACATATTTGTCCATTTTTCCCTATGATGATTTCAAGCACATGCCCTTTCCCTCATACGACAATTCTGCAGCAGATAACTTTGAACATATTTTGTCAAAACATAGAAAATCTCTATAATTGAATGGATAATTAACCTATGACTAAAAGTGGAAAACATTGTGGCAAAATTTTGAGCAATTTCTTCTTTTGTCACAATGTTTTCAAAAAGCTGTCTGCTGCAGACTCCTGCGTCAGAAAGCGTTTATATGAGGGAAAGGGTTAAGTATCATAATGAGTTAATTCTTTCCAACTTGCACACTAATAGCAGATGATTTTTGACACAATGTTTTCAATTCTTTTCAATAATTAGAATTTTCATTTCGCCTCGATAGTTACAAATTCTTCTGTGCAGATTTGTGAGAGTTTCAAAGGCAACTGTGTAGATTAATAGTATGTGGAAAAAAAGGTTAAGATTAATAATGTGTGAAACATCTCCCAACTTAAATTGAATCACTTGCATGATAAGAAGGAATAAGCTGGCTAATATATGCACCAAAATGATCTCTCTTAATATAACTCAATATAACCCTTTCCCACATACAGACGCTTTCTGACGCCTCCACAGCAGACAGCTTTTTAAAAACAACATGGCGACAAAAGTAGAAATTGCTCAAAACAAGCAATTTCTCATTTTGCCACAATTTGTTCATATTTGTTATAGTAATGCATATCTACAATCATAGAGATTTTCCATATTTTTTAGTAGACATTTTCAAAGACGACTGCTGCCAGATTTGCTGTATGTGGAAAGGGTTTATAATCCTATATTGTGAATTTCACACAACTGAGACAATTCTTTTAAGTATCCACAACATAGGTTTTGTAGAAAAATAAAGATTTCTCACATTATAGCCAATCTGCAGCAGACCACATAGAAAGCTTCGTCTGGCAAAAGTATGGAACTTTTATGGAAGTCAAATTATTGAGTTGAAAACACTGTGTAGAAAGGAGAAATTGTACATTTTTCACCTTTTGCCACAATGTTTTCAAAAGTCATCTGCTGCACTGCAGAGGCATTATCATAATGTCGTCTGTATGTGGGAAAGGGTTAAGAACATCAGAGGTCAAGATAAGGAGGGGTATTATGTAACAGCTCTTTTCCCCACAATATCTTTCTTATCATCCAATCAAACCCAATAGTGTTTGTACTTGAAAGAATTGTCTCATTGAGACAATTCTTTCGAGTACCCACAACATAAGAGTTATAGGGTCGAATAAGGATTTTAGAACATGAAAAATGCCCCTTATATATCTAGAGCTCAGGAACGTGAAACACCTATTATCTAGCTCGGAATCTACTGCCCGTTTTTGGAAGTCACGAACACATACATCATGACACGCTGGTAACCAAATCTTCTACTTGCTTCTCTCGGATAATTTCTTAGCAAATTGATTGACATAATGGAATAGATGGCGTCTAAAATATTACAGCAATTACACACGGCAGGATTCATGTCTTTTTTTGCTTTCCTATTGCAACACCAATGGTTGCTGCATAATTTCTGTACAAATTCTCCTTTATATAAACTGAATCAGACAAAGTAAAAAAACAGTTATTAACCCAACTTTATTTACATACAAAATTTTACATGTCTACAGCGGCAAGTTTTGAGAAATTATAAGCGAAAAAATGGAAAATCTCTATAAATAAGTTGAAAACATTGTGGCAAAAGGGGAAATTACTCATTAACCCTTTACCTCATAAAGACGCTTTCTGACGCCTCTGCAGCAGACGGCTTTTTGAAAACATAGTGACAAAAGAAGAAATTGCACAGAACGTGCAATTTCTCCTTTTGCCACAATGTTTTCCACTTTTTGTCATAGGTTATCCATTTAATTATGGAGATCTTCTATGTTTTGACAAAATATGTTCAAAGTCGTCTGCTGCAGAATTGTCGTATGAGGGAAAAGGTTAAAAGCACTTTCTAATTATGAAGCAGCAGATCTTTCAAAGCCGATTACCTCTCTCTTCATCAATATTTAACCCTTTCAAACATATTGATGCTTTCTGATGCCTCTGCAGCAGAAGACTTTTGAAAAAAAAAATGGCAAAAGGAGAAATTGCTCATTATAAATTAACTGAATTTTAAATAAGACATTTTTCACATTTTTGCAAATATTTATTCAAAGCTGTCTGCTGTAGATTTGTTGTAATGAGTGTACTGGGAAAGGGATAAATGAAAGAACAAATATTGAATGAGGTTGGACTGTTGGACTGAGAGTCATAGTGGTCAAAAGAGGCAATTTGCTCATTATGAGCCATTTCTCAATTAGCCACAATGGTTTTAAAAGTTGTCTGCAACAGAAGCATCAAAATGCATCCAAATGTAAGAAAGGATTGAAGACAGTTATGAACAAGTAAATAGCAGCAGACACATTTTTACTGCATCACCACAATTATTCACACTGAAAGTGAGGGCTGTAAAGGTTCATCCGAAAAAGGAAAAGTAAATACAATTAGTGGTAGGCCTGTCTAGGAAAAGCTTATCAACTCCCTGTCAGGCTGGCTGTTCCAGGCTAATTGAATTGTAACCCAGAGTAATAACTCTTTTTGTGTTAGAACTGAAGGCAAATTCCATAGGTCATCTAACATTGCTTCCAGCCCACTAACAAACATTTAACCCTTTCTCACTTGTAGACGCATTCTGATGCATTACATTTGCAGCAGACGACATTTCATAATGAGCAATTTCTCCATTAGACACAATGTAATCAACTGTATAAAATTTAATAATTGAGCGCTCCTTTATGAAGATTTTTTTTATTTCTGCCATGATTGATGTTGCAGATTTGTTGTGGGAAAGGGTTTACACTTTGGTCCGTCAACTTCTAAGCTCTAAATAAGGGATACACGTTCTGAAACCCTTATTTAGAATTCCAACAGTGTGAGGACTCCTTTTAGTTCCAACAATACCAATATATTTGAGTACATGAATTAACCCTTTCCCACATACAGACGCTTTCTGACACCTCTGCAGCAGACGACTTTTGAAAACACTGTGACAAAAGGAGAAATTGCTTAAAACGAGCAATATCACCTTTTGCCACAGTGTTATCAACTTTATTTAATTATTATAGTAGAATTTTTATCGAGATTTTTCACATTTTTGAAAATACTTTTCAAAGTCGTCTGCTTCAGATTTGCTG
Organism: Serripes groenlandicus; assembly: GCA_031761405.1. NCBI lineage: Eukaryota > Metazoa > Mollusca > Bivalvia > Cardiida > Cardiidae > Serripes > Serripes groenlandicus. Next base: position 127,347,993 of record JASEVX010000004.1, on the reverse strand, counting down.
TATGTGGGAAAGGGTTAAGATAGATGATGAGGGGCATGTTAAATTACTCATCCTTCATAATATAGGTAGCATACCACTTTTGATTGAGAAGAAATCAGTGTACAAAAATATGAAAAGAAATATGTTATGGAAGAAAGAATCAAACTTAGCCTAAGTAATAGTCAACGAACCCGTGTTGAAAGACCACCGATGGGAAGAGAACAATCTGGTCTTTGTTCACAGGTGGTTTTTAATCACAGGGTCATTTATGCAGAAAAGGAGTGATTGGGAAATTAAAAGTACGGTTGCTATAGACAGGGTCGAGTCCCGGTAACGACACGGGCTGTCAATTCAGGGGTTGTGAGTTTGAATCCCGGCTCGGCCAACTTTCTTTTCGACGTTTGACAAAAGTCATTGCGACATGCTTCATTCGTCTTCCACCAATGGGCTCAGTCTATGTGGAAAAGCAGCCAGTTCCTTGGGAAGATTGTTGTGTGGAGTACTGGTGAGAAAACCAGGAAACACATGAGTAGGTGAACTGGCCGCCGTGATATGACTGAGAAATTGTTAAAAACAGCGTTAAACCCTAATCAATCAAATGCTATAGACAGGGAATTGATAAACAAAGATTGTCTTTGGTACAAGTTGGACTGTAAATGTGTACTGCAGCTATTGACAAAATTGCGTGTTGTTGCAAAAAGGAATATGGGAATATGAACAGTTGGGTTTATTTATTTATTGGGGTTTTTACGCTGCTTTCAACATTATTTCAACTATATCACGGCGACAGTTCACTTATTCATGATCCCTGTGTAAACAAACCAGTACCTAGGCTAGAAAATGTGCCTTGCCCAGGAGCACTCCACCATGACCGAGGAACAGTTGGGCTAGAACACCTACAGAGCTCTAAATAAGGGGTGTTTTTCATGTTCTAAAATCCTTATTTAACCCTCTAACCATATATTGTGGTTACTCAAAAGAATCGTATCAGTGAGACGATTCTTTTGAGTACCCACAACACAGGGTTTGCTTTAATAATAAGAGAGAAACTGTGGGAAAAAGAGCTGATTACCCCTCCTTATCTAGGTGGTGGAGTGGTATATATATATATATAGTGTCCCCTAGGTAATGGTATAGTGTCCATCTCAGGTACGATCACTTGCCGGTTTTACCTTTATACTTTTACCCTTTCCCACATACATCAAATCTGCAGCAGACGACTTTGAAAACATTTTGACAAAAACACAGAAAATCTCTATAAATGAAGTTGTGATTACTGAAAAAAGTTGAAAACATTGTGGCAAAATGAGAAATTGCTCATCATGAGCAATTTCTCCTTTTGTTAGAATGCTTTCAAAAGTTGTCTGCTACAGAGGTGTCAGAAAGCGTCTGTATGTGGGAAAGGGTTAAAACAGGTAGTAATGGATTTCCCTCCTTGTTGCTCAAGAGTGTGGGGTCAGCAGAATAAATGAACCAGTAGCATTCATGGTTACTAACCTACCCAGAAAATATTGTTGAAAACATTTTAAAACACCATGCAAACAAGCGAACCATTGGGCTAATGGATTCAAGTTTTCTATCAGAAGTAACAGATCTATGAATATGTTCTCCCAGGGAGCGCTGATTTCCAAGTGAAACCTCTGGAGGATTTCCTGTTACATAGGTACTTGAAATGTCTTTTTATGGTCATAATAATCCTTGAAGGATATGTCCCACATATGACAAATCTGCAGACTTTGAAAACATCTGGGCAAAGACATGGAAAATCCCTTTGTATGAAGGTGTGGTAACTGACAAAAAATTGAAAACATGGTGGCAAAAGGAGAAATTGGTCGTTTTAAGCAATTTCTTTTTTTGACACATTGTTTTCAAAAGTTGTCTGTTACAAATGCGTCAGAAAGTGTCTATAGGTGCCAGCAGGAAAGGGTTAAGTAGTATTTATGTTTAAGTAGATGACAAACAGGGATCCTGTGTGATAAGACTGTATTTATAGGAAAAGGCCAATCTTGTAGTTTACCCTAACAGATTTCAGAAAGACGTTTTCCAGGAACACTTTCCAACATACAATTTAAACCGCGGCAGACCGTTTTCAACACTTGATCTTCAAATTTGGAAAATTTCTACAAATGAAAGTATAAATATTGAATTGAGTTGAAAACATTGTGACAAAGGAAATATTGGTCATGAGCAATTTCTTCTTTGATCACAATATTTTCCAAAGTTGTCTGCTGTATAATGTCTACAAAATGCAAAATTGAGCAGATGTAGGAGGGAAAGGTTTAACCCTTTCCCTCATACAACAATTCTGCAGCAGACGACTTTGAACATATTTTGTCAAAATATAGAAAATCTCTATAATTGAATGGATAACCTATGACTAAAAGTGGAAAACATTGTGGCAAAAGCAGAAATTGCTTGTTTTGAGCAATTTCTTCTTTTGTCACTATGTTTTCAAAAAGCCGTCTGCTGCAGAGGCGTCAGAAAGCGTCTATATGAGGGAAAGGGTTAAACTGGTTGAGGCTTCATCTTTGAAATTATTCTATAACATCAGTTTTTTTCACTTTCCCGTAATTTTTTCAACGCTGTATCAAAATTAAACATTTAGTTTTCATGAAATTGTCTTGTATTCTTTGGATATTTTTAAGACGGGTTACTCAATAGAACTATCATATCAAATAATGGTCATTCCGACTTATCCGTGCGACTGATAACATGGTTATTATTTCTCACAAGGAAATTATGATTTTTCACATTCCTGGATATTTAACTATGAATCTTCGCAGAAGTTATGCTATAAGTGGATATTCTTTCATTAATGTTCGGTAGGGTTCCAGAGCTCTAAATAAGTGTGTTTTGCTTGTTCTAAAATACTTATTTTATCCGCTAACCCTATGTTGTGAGTATTCAAACAAATTGTCTCAATGAGACGATTCTTTTGAGTACCCACAACATAGGGTTTGGTTTGATAATAAGAGAGATATTGTTGATAAAAGAGCTGTAAAGTGTAAACCCCTCCTTATCTAGACCCCTGTTATCAAGATGTTCTTAACTTTATAGATTGAGTATTGTTCTTCTAAAACCAACCATAGCATAATAAGTACACGGAGGACTAGATAAGAGGGAGTGAACAGGTCTTTTCCCCACAATAATTCTCTTATTACTCAACCAAATCCTATGTTGTGGGTACTCAAAAGAAACATAGGGCTTGAATGTCAAATACGGATTTCAGAACATGAAAAATGGCCCTTATCTAGAGCTCTGTTAACACATGAAGAATAAATACTTGCCTGTGCATTCAAGCTAAGGATCAAATGGATACTGCTTTTAACCCTTTCCCTCATATAGACGCTTTCTGACGCCTCTGCAGCAGATGGCTTTTTGAAAACATAGTGACAAAAGAAGAAATTGCACAAAACGTGCAATTTCTCCTTTTGCCACAATGTTTTCCACTTTTTGTAATTGAATGGATTATACCTATTTTGTTTTGACAAAATACGTTCAAAGTCGTCTGCTGCAGAATTGTTGTATGAGGGAAAGGGTTAACACATGAAGAAAAATTACTTGCGCGGCATTGCCTGTGTATTCAAGCTAAGGATCAAATGGATTCTGCCTTTAAAGAAGTTTGTTGAAACCTTTTCTGACTACTTGGCAAACAAAAAACAATGCAGAGCAATATCAGAATGCACTTATCTGAATGTATACTCGGTCTTAAATGCCTTATGGTTGGTTTTTGCTGAGTGCTGCTCAATTGAAGATTTCAGACATGGAAGAAATGGAAGGGCAGAGCTCTAGATTAAGGGGCGTTTTTCATGTTGTAAAATCATTATTTGACATGCAAACCCTATGTTGTGGGTACTTAAAAGAATCGTCTCACTGAGACGATTCTTTTGAGTATCCACAACATAGAGTTTGGTTGAGTAAATTGTGAGAAATTGTAGAAAAAATACAGTTTACTTCCCCTAGCAAGTCCTCTAGGAAGGGTACAATTGGATCAACAACATCAGAGGCTAGATAAGGAGAAACAAACTGACTATCTTATTAGTCAATCTAACCCTGGGTTATTTGGGTACTAATACTACGAAGACGATTCTTTTAAGTTGAACAACACAGAGTTTGGTAGTCAATTTAGAGTTTAAGGACATCATGCAACAAAACCTTTTATCTTAAGCTCTGAATATAACATTCTGTAAACAAGAGGGTCATTATGGTCCTGGATCACTCACCTGATTTTATTTTTTTTCACTTTAGCCATATAAGCCCCGCCCCGGCCATAGTTTTCGACCAATCAACACTTTCGGAGGAGAAGATTTTTTAAGTTTTCACTCGAGCCTTATAAGGCAAAATAGCCCCGCCCTCTGGCGGCAATGTTTTTCGACCTATCAACATGGCTTGAAGGAATCTGATAGAGGGTCACCCTAGGAATATTTCCACGAAATTATTTGAAAATCGGCCAAAAATTCGAGTGAGTTTTAAGTTTTCACTCAAGCCATATAAGGCTTGAAGGAATCTATCTGATAAAGGGTCATCCAAGGAACATTTCTACAAAATTATTTGAAAATCTGCCAACCAGTTTGGCAGAAGAAGAATTTAAAAAAAATATATCATTTTGTTGCCATGGAAACCAGAATTCTGCATGGATCCCAAATATTTAAAGGAATTCTGGTGAGGTCATTGAGAGGATGCTTTCTCTGAAGTTTCATCCCAATGGACGTTGACGGATGATGGATGACGGCCAAAAGGCGATCAGAATAACTCACCTTGAGCATTTCGTGCTCCGGTGAGTTAAAAACATCTAGGTAAAAGGATAAAAAAATCTCTAAATACTTAAAGTATAAATATTTGATAGAATCCAAGACATTGTGACAAAAGTAGAAATTGCTCTTTATGAGTAATTTCTCCTTTTGTGTCCATGTTTTCATAAATGATCGTCTGCTGCAGATGCATCTAAATGTGTCTACCTGCTGTGTTAAAAACGGTTTTTGAAGACCAGGGAAATCTGAACAGAGAAGTTATTACAACAACTCTGATTGACACAACTTACACAGCCTTCTGCAAAAATAAAGCTCTTGATCAGGTTTGTATTTCGTGCTCAAATCCATAAATGATCTACAAACAAGTGAAACCCTAAGTTGAGGTACTCCAAATAATCGTGTAACAACAAAAATATTTACCCATTACATTAGGGTTTAGTCCAACATGATTTAAAAGGTTTTTACGCCATTTTCAACAGTATCCAGATATAAATTAGCATATCCAGGCCTATTTAACCCTTTCCACCATACAACACATCTGAATCAGACAACTTTGAAAACATTTAGTCAAACATACCAAAATGTTCTATAAATGAAAGAATAAAGGTGAAAACATTATCATGAGCAATTTCTACTTTTGCCAAAATGTTTTCAGAAGTTGTCTGCTGCAGAGGCATCAGAAAGTGTCTGTATGTGGGAAACCCCATACTATCAAAATTATTGAGATTTGTTTTCTGACACTGACGCATAGGAGGTCATTATGCTACCATTTTCAAATCTTTGTTATGACCTCCCTTGGGATCAAGCTCTGGTGTCCAGCTCACAAGGAGGCCACTCTAACCACTAAACAACCCATAGACGATTTGAGTAGGAAGAGAGGTACTGTATTGGGAGTTTCTGACTTCTGTTCTAGGCCCTGATCATCAAAATACAGAATGAACAAACAACAAAAAGTCATCTGGCGTGCAAGTTTTATCAACAGCAACATGTTTATCTCACAGAAAACACGTGTCACTTTAATATTGACATAACCACACTAACCCCGCCCACCACGATCGTGACGATGAAAAACCATGAAACACTTCAAACAGAGGAAAAAAAACTTGTCGAAACTTTCTCTAAAACTTCATACGTGTCACCACGAACGAACCATTTCAAAAATTCACTGTCCCATTCGCAAGAAATGTTGATTGCCATAGAAACAGTTAGTTTACCTTAACAACGTGGACTGTATTGATAAACTCCGCCACTCTGTAACCAAAATGCGGCGAACACTTCCTGGAAAATATGTTTTTGTTCAGTCTGCGGCACGTGTACAATCGCAACTTTTCGGTAAACTACATATCAAAGTACTGAAAGTGTCGTCTTTTATTCCTATGAAGTGGCGATTTGATTGGTGTAAATTTACACTCCAATTAGTTTATCTGATTTGAAACGACACGAATCGTCTGGGTTGAAAAGAATATTATATATATACACAAAATCGAGTATATGCTATATTTTATATAATACAGGTTTATAACATTGTGGTAAAGGAGATTCGAACAATTGCTTACAATGCTCTAAACAAAAAGACTACTATAGAGACAGAGATAAAAGTCGTCTTTATGGGAGAAATGGCACGATCTGAGACACCGATGTGACATTAAACTTCATTCTCACACTTTGGTAAATTGTAACCAAGTAGCCTACTGCTTAGCCGCTTCCAAGACGATTATATAGCATTTGTAGCCAACGGCTGCATGGCTCTACCAACACAGTTTTCGACTCGGTTTTAACTCTTTCCCCCACACAGCAAGTATGTATTTTATTTTATTTATTGGGGTTTTACGCCGCTTTCAACATTATTTCAGTTATATCACGGCGACATTTCACTTATTCATGATCCCTGGGTAAACAAACCAGTACTAGGCTAAAAAATGTGCATTTGCCCAAGGGCACTCCACCATGACCTTAGTGCCGCGACTGGGGATCGTACCCGGGACACCCGGTTTCAAAATCGCTAACCACTCGACCACAGCGGATTCCTCATAACGGCTGAAGAAAACACCGTGAGTGACAGATGTTTTCCTGATAAGTTTCTTCTCAGTCTTAAACCTTTCCCATCTACAACAAAGTTATACCAAACGGTTGTCGAAAACACTCTGAGAGATGAATGCACATATTTAACACTTTCCCGCATACAACAATTCTGCAGCAGACGACTTTGGCAACATACCTGAAAACGATTATTGGAAACTCCTTTTAAATGAAAGTACAATAGTTGAATAGAGTTGAACACATAGTGACAAAAGAAGAAATTGCTCGTTTTGAGCAATTTCTTCTTTTGTCGCCATGTTTTAAAAAAAGTCGTCTGCTGCAGAGGCGTCAGAAAGCCTCTATATGAGGGAAAGGGTTAAACAGTGATACGTAATGATGTTTGAATGAATACACGCACGACGACCTCTGGAATATGATGATGATGCCTGGGGAAGACATTTCATAACCTTTGTTAAGTAGCTAGTTAAAAGGACAAAATGGTTGCGGTGTGTGTGTGCTTCCATTAATTTTGAAACCCAAATTTTACTAAATATAGCAGATGTTTTCGCTGACCAAGAAAGATACATACTACAACCAACCAAAACAGCAGCCGTTCGCCATAAACCCAACAACAGGCATCAGCAGATTGCTGGCAATTTTATACTATATAATTCCTTGATCCCAAACGTACAACATTCGACCATCTATGAATTATTAGAGATACAACTCTTAGAGAAACCTGCGAACTCAACGTGAAAAGAAGCAAAATTAAAGGTCGACGCACTGCCTACATGAAGTGGTCTACATGAAGAAAACGGACTTGATCCAGAAACCTCGTTACAGTTATTGCAACATATGTCATACCAATTCTACTTTCCATAACAAAAACTATCTGTACCTACAAAAACCAACAACATGCTTTCAGGAACCATTCGAGTAGAAGGCCAAATTGATAAAAGAGCATTAGTAATCTTGAACAAGATATGAGACTATTGACGCAACATTACAACATGCCTAGAAGTGCCCAGTATCGGATTGCGAGTATCAGACAGATGATCTCGACGCTATTGTGGTTGCAGCAATACTTACAACTCACGCAATAGTTCATTCGGTTTGATTGATAAATGTTTAACGCCGCTTTCAACAATGTTTCAGTTACATCAGGGCGTTTTATCGGTAAGTTATTAGTACTACTGGTCCATTTATCCTGACACCAGCCAGTATGTCGTAACGCTAACCCCGCAACCCTGAGCGCCAAGGAGGGCAGCCATTACTACCATTTTTAAAGTCTTCGGTATGACCGTAGTTCATTCGGCAGCCGCTTGTGGCATCGTCTCAGCGAAAGTAGAAAAAGTTAAACGTTCAACCGTTTCATCAGCTTGCTCCAGGCAGTTAAGATTGGACATACTTTGTTTCTCGATGGAAAGCTACCGTAAGTGGCACCTTTCAAAAGCGACACTGCTGAAACTATCAACCAAATGCATGCAATTATTAACAACATTTAGGGCGAAGAAGAGAGTGGACGAAAGTAATAATAATCAAATTGTGCGATATAAGGAGACCTGACATATTTTGAAAACTGGTATTTCGAAAAATAAAATTCAAAAGACCAATAAAAGAAGTTGAAACAGAGAAGAACAACTGGTTCCGGAGCAGGAAGACGAACATGTACCTTACTGAGAGCATTGTATATTGATAAACAGAGGACTAGATCAGGAGGAGTAAATAGGTCTTTCTTATATATGATATCTCTCTTAGCACTCTTTTAAACCTGTGTTGTGGGTACTCAAAAGAGTACACTGAGACGATTCTATTGATAACCCACAACATAGGTTTTGGAGGTCAAATAAGGATTTTAGAACATGAAAAATGCCCCTTATCTGCAGTGATAACTATTGTTGAAGTGTCTATTGAATATTTATGCTCTATTGACGCTGAAAAGGCGTTCGAGAGGGTTCGCATAAACACCCTTTGAAAAGCAATGGGACGTTATTGAATAGTATTCAGAATGACAACAGCCATGTCCGACTAATGTAAACATACTCAACAAATATAAATTGAAACAAACCGAGTAATTTGAGATATGATAAAAAGTGAAACCATTGCTGTAATGTTTTCTTTTCCTCCTTGTCCAGGAGTGGCTCATATAAGGCAGAAAACTATACAGGGATAAATTGGATATTTACTAGCAAATTAAAAGACATTGATTTAAAGACTACTACATAACTCTGATATTTAATACCAGAAATCAATCAAATATAGATTGAAAATGTTAACAGATCAACAAAAACACTGGACTAAAGATAAACATTAAGATAGCATAAGTAATGGGGAAAAGTGTGGGTAACTGAATCGACCAGTAAACCAACTTTGAAGCGGTGAATAGTTCCATATACCTTGGTGCTACATAAACTTATAGTTAAACAAGATTTGGAAAAGTAGCCACATTGGAAGATAACAAAAAGGGGAAGATCGTCGAAACATATGGGATTGAATTGCTACTGTATTGCTGTGTTACTTAGAATACGTCCAAGAAAGATTAACATTATTTGGACGTATACCGTTGCCCATGCCTTCGAGTAATATTTAAAGTCTACTTGCCAGAAAAGCTAATTTAACCCTTTCCCTCACACAATAATTCTGCAGCAGACGACTTTGAACATATTTTGTCAAAAAATAGAAAATCTCTATAATTGAATGGATAACCTGTGACTAAAACTGGAAAACATTATGGCAAAAGGAGAAATTGCTCGTTTTGAGCAATTTCTTCTTTTGTCACTATGTTTTCAAATAGCCGTCTGCTGCAGAGGCGTCAGAAAGCGTCTATATGAGGGAAAGGGTTAAGGGACCAAATAATAATACAAATAAAAAATAAGATTACAAGTAAAATGGAGACGGTAACTCTGTGTCGGCCACGTGCTTTTCTGAAATCCCAACAAAGCAGCAGGAAATCCATGACTTGGAAACCAGTGGGCAGACGTGAACAAGGAAGACCGTACGAGACTTCAACACTGATAGATTAAAGAGACAGTAACGAATTGTGGTTACATGGCATGGACAGAAACAGCAAACGCCACAGGGAAAAGAAATAGCTGCAATATATGCATCCAGGAATGAAATCAACTCAAAAGATGAGAAAGATCTTTATCCCAGACAGTAGACCTTTTAGCACTTTTACACTGACCAGTAAAACATATTAATTGCATTTATATAGTAAATAGAACCACTTTATAAGACTAACTCGACGCCTCTTATAATTTTCTCTGTGTGCTTCATGGACAGGTCTAATTCATTTATTCTTATATATATATATACTTAATATCATCTTTCTAAAACTCCAACAGGACACCACACGCAATATCAGGAGAAATCGCTGCAAATATTGTCAAATCATTTGCCATATACATGCAATGACAACATATTTCGGTAATGAAATTCCTTGATTTTTGGAGTATTTCCAGGAACTCTAAATAAAACAGCTTACTTTGCACGTGCTGTAACTGGCAAAAAACAATAAAACAGAAATTTTCTGACAGGAATTCTATCAAATCGTTTATGACATCAAGAGGATGTTAATTTGAAAGTTCACCAGGCATGTAGTGTCGTAGGTCTTTAACACTCTTGTGAAATAGTGATAGGTGCGCCATGACCATATAACTCAACATCTATGAGGTCAATAATATATGTCTGCGAAAACAAACCGTTTACATTTGCGATCCGCGTAGATTCAGATAAGCCAGCACATATGCGCAGTCTGATCATGACTGCACCTTTAGTCAATCGGCCATAGAAGTCTGTAAGGCAATGTCCATTCAATCATGTATCATGGATGCACGGACAGGCCTTTTTGCACTGGTGTAATCATAACGTTAAGGTTGGTTTTCCTAGAGCACCGCTCAAACAAAAATACTCATGAACTATATCTTGTTTTAAAAGGTCAGTTTCCAAATTTTGCACTTTCCCAGATACAGCAAATCTGCAGCAGACGACTTTGAAAATGTTTGATAAAAAATATGGTAACTCTAGATATAATTGTAGGTATAATTACTGAAAAAAGTTGAAAACATTGTGGCAATAGAAGAAATTGTTCGTTTTGAGCAATTTTTCCTTTTGTCATGATGTTTTCAAAAGTCGTCTGCTGCAGATATTTCAAAATGGGTGTATAGGTGGGCAAGGGTTAAACTGTATAAAGGTTTATAAGTTCCCATATACACAACGTCGGCAGCAAACGAATTTGAAAGTATCTAGGCAAAAATATGAAAAAGAAATCTATTAATGAAAGTATAATTATAGTTTTAAAGATTATGACAACTGGGGAAACATGCCCATTGTGAGCAATTATCACTTTTATCAGGTGTTTTCAGAAATGACCTGCTGCATGCGTGTTATACGAGAAAGGGTTGATAATATAATTAATAAGGCAAATGGACTTCATACTTTGGTCTTTTTCCGAATTCCAACCGATCTCACACAAACGAACAACCGACCTCACACAAACGAACAACCGATCTCACACAAACGAACAACCGATCTCACACAAACGAACAACCGATCTCACACAAACGAACACACCTATCTTTATCAGGGAAATACCATACCTAATCATCTCTGGTTCAACGTATTTCAAGTGGAAAACATCAAGATAAAAAAACCTAAAATGCATTTATATCATTTTAAATATAAAGTACAAAACCGGAGTTTCTTTTTATTGAAAGGACATAGTTCGTTTAGAGGGAGCGGACGGACGAATGGGCAGATAGAAGTTTTCCCAAAGTTCAACCAAAACAAAAATGAGGAGTATAAATGAGCCGTTCCACGAGAAAATCAACATTGTGGTTGGTCTCTGCGTAAAATATTGACCCAGATCAGGTTAAGCATGCCGCACACGCTAACCCGGACTATTTCATTGTGTAATGTATCGACCCAGTCCGTCTTAGGGGGATAGATGTATAGAGTTATGATTCCCGAAATAGCAAAAATGCGCAGGAGGCGAAACGGGCATAGTCCCTAATGTTGGTTTTCTCGTGGAACGGCTCAAATGTATTCAGTTACAACATTTGATTGCAGAGAGTTAACTCTTTTAAAGCACGTAACTGAGAGTACACGGTGATTATCTCCCTTAGATGCCAAACCAATTTTCTCTTGCAGCAGAAGTGTGACTAGCGTCATTCGTCGCTCAACGTCTATGTGAGAAGGTAGACATTTGAGCCGTTCCACGAGAAAACCAACAGTATGGACTCTGCGTAATGTATCGACCCAGTACGCTGAGCCTTATCCGGGCCGACACATTCCGTCTCAGGGGGATAGAGGTATAGAGTAATGATTCCTGAAACAGAAAATCCACAGGAGGCGTAACGTGTCTGCCCTTGATTAGCCTGTGCGGTATGCTTAGGCTGATCCTGGTCGATACTTTACGCATAGTCCACAATGTTGGTTTTCGCGTGGAACGGCTAAAATGGTATGCGTGCCACGTCACAGGAGATCCCTACATTCGGAGTTTTTGTGTTAACTATGTCTGTCCGGGTTAGCATGCGCGGCTTGCTAAGGCTGATCCAGAGTCCCCATTGTTGGTTTTCTCTTTGAATGGCTCATTTGTCGTGGAAACAAGTTGTATGGTGGGGTAGCATGTGAACTGGCAGCCTCAATTTAATGAGATACCGTTGTACACGGCATCAAGCCCAAATCAAACAATCAATGATGGATACTGACACATTGAGCAAAGGGAAGTACGTGCGATATAGCTTATTCCACGGTTTAACGGAGTAGTACCCCTTACAATCAGTTTTATCCTCAGTTTACAAAGGAACCGCGCGTCGGTCGGTGGTGTAGTAGTTGGTGCGTCCGCCTAGAGAGCGGTTGACCAGGGGTTCGATCCTCGGTCAAGCCATGCCAAAACTGTAGTAGTGGCTTCCCTCATTGACACTCAGGGTTGCGGGGATATCATTACGGCGGTATCAGGCTGGGTATCTCACAGGTACTGGCAACTTACCCAGGACACGTGGTGATATGACTGACATTCTGCTGCACGCGGCGTAAAGCACCAAACAAACAATTTACGAGTTGTTAGCGAGGAATAAATGGGACCTTTTGTCCGCTCGCAGTGGTCATGGTTGCGTTGCCTTAGATCATGTTCTTGCCTAGTACTGGTCTGTCACCTAGGAATAAATGTTTTGAAGCTGTGATTTTACTGAAATAATGTTGAACACGGTTTAAATTCACAGCAAATAAATAATCCAGATGTCTCTTCTGAACTAAACGACCAAGACAAGAATGGTGATTAACTGATCCAGTATTCCCAAACTATCATAAACTCGTTCTTATTCTAGATTTTAGTTTAAACCATTTTCTGATTGGTTAACCATATACTGTAGCCAATTAGAATGGTAGTTGAATACGGGTACAGAAATTTTAAACGTTGTTGCAAGCAAGACTTGTGATTGGTCAATTTCGAGAATCAATTCGCTTCGTACCAATCACATTCTTCAGAACATAGTCTGAGCATAGAGATTAGTTTTAAAGTCACTTTGTATGTCTGTTTTCTTAATTTAATGTAGACAAGCCTGGATCAAAAACTTTGAGTCGGCAGATAAAGTCCCGCTTCCCTCCTCCGTTGACTGACCAAAGAGACTGTAGATAATTTAGTCACAACCTTCTTATCACATGCAGACGTATTTTGACGCATCTGCAGCATAAAACCTTTGAAAACATTGTGGCAAAAGGAGAAATTGCTCATAATGACTAAATTCTCTTTTTTTGAAAAAAATGTGTTTCACTCTGTCTTATAATAAAGAATTATTTTTTAGAGATTTTCCTCATTGACTACTTTCAAACCCCATGCTGTTGGTACTCAAAAGAATCTTCACAACGAAAGTAAGGTTATATTTATAAATAAAAAAGCTATAATTATACCAAGACTTGTGTAAAGAAGACACTGATACCATTTTAAAACCATTTCCAACCCGCAGACACAATTTGACGTATAATTAGCTGAAATCTATGAAATGTATTACTCGAAAAGATTAATCTGGTCCTGACATATCCCGATACTCGTAGACCAAGATACAGTCGGCTCCCGTTATGTCGATATTGGACCTCTGACATATCTAGATACCCGTATACACAGATACAATCGACTCCCGTTATGTCGATATCGGACCTCTGACATATCTAGATACTCATATACACAGATACAGTCGGCCCCCGTTATGTCGATATCGGACCTCTGACATATCTAGATACTCGTATACACAGATACAGTCGGCTCCCGTTATGTCGATATTGGACCTCTGACATATCTAGATACCCGTATAGACAGATACAGTCGACTCCCGTTATGTCGATATCGGACATATGACATATCTAGATACCCGTATACACAGATACAGTCGACTCCCGTTATGTCGATATCGGACCTCTGACATATCTCGATACTCGTATACAAAGATACAGTCGACTCCCGTTATGTCGATATCGGACCTCTGACATATCTAGATACCCGTATACACAGATACAATCGACTCCCGTTATGTCGATATCGGACCTATGACATATCTCGATACTCGTATACACAGATACAGTCGGCTCCCGTTATGTCGATATCGGACCTCTGACATATCTAGATACCCGTATACACAGATACAGTCGGCTCCCGTTATGTCGATTTCGGACCTCTGACATATCTAGATACTCGTATACACAGATATAGTCGGCCCCCGTTATGTCGATATCGGACCTCTGACATATCTAGATACTCGTATACACAGATATAGTCGGCTCCCGTTATGTCGATATCGGACCTCTGACATATCTAGATACCCGTATACACAGATACAATCGACTCCCGTTATGTCGATATCGGACCTATGACATATCTCGATACTCGTATACACAGATACAGTCGGCTCCCGTTATGTCGATATCGGACCTCTGACATATCTAGATACTCGTATACACAGATACAGTCGGCTCCCGTTATGTCGATATCGGACCTCTGACATATATAGATACCCGTATACACAGATACAATCGACTCCCGTTATGTCGATATCGGACCTATGACATATCTCGATACTCGTATACACAGATACAGTCGGCTCCCGTTATGTCGATATCGGACCTCTGACATATCTAGATACTCATATACACAGATACAGTCGGCTCCCGTTATGTCGATATCGGACCTCTGACATATCTAGATACTCGTATACACAGATACAGTCGGCCCCCGTTATGTCGATATCGGATCTCTGACATATCTAGATACCCGTATACACAGATACAGTCGGCTCCCGTTATGTCGATATCGGACCTCTGACATATCTAGATACCCGTATACACAGATACAGTCGGCCCCCGTTATGTCGATATCGGACCTCTGACATATCTAGATACTCGTATACACAGATACAGTCGGCTCCCGTTATGTCGATATCGGACCTCTGACATATCTAGATACTCATATACACAGATACAGTCGGCCCCCGTTATGTCGATATCGGACCTCTGACATATCTAGATACTCGTATACACAAATACAGTCGGCTCCCGTGTATGTTGATATCGGACCTCTGACATATCTCGATACTCGTATACACAGATATAGTCGGCTCCCGTTATGTCGATATCGGACCTCTCGATAGTCTCGATATGTCGATATATTGTCCCGATATGACGTTCATGTATTTTAATTACGTACGAGTCGGTTATCAAACTGTTAGTATTTTCGTATTTTCATGAAAAATATCTGATGACTTTACGAGTATATATGTACATCAAAATAACATAAAATAAAATGAGCCGTCCGGCGAGAAAAGTAAAGTATCGATCCGGATCAGCATAAGCATACCGCGAAGGCTAACCCGGACAGACACTTTTCGCCTCATGTGGATTTTCTGTTTCAGGAATCATTACTCTATACCTCTATCTCCCTGAGACGAATGTGTCGGCCCGGATCAGACTGCGCGGACAGCGAAGGATGATCTGGGTCGATACATTACGCATAGGCCATAATGTTTTCTCGCGGGACGGCTCACATATGAGTAAGTGCGTTAGAAAATGTACGGGTTGACATTGACCAGTGTAGATTCAGATAATCTTGTGCACTAGCTCAGTCTTATCATAATCTACACAAGTTGACAAAATAGCCCAACAAGCTTCTGCCAATATGTCAACAGTTTAGATCTTGGTCAAACAGTGCGTATGCAAAGGCTGATCTGGATCGTTACTGTTCACAAAGACCAATGGGTACAACCATCCCATGTACGGGCTCATACAATAATGGCCATACCATGAGTTTATATTTGCATAAATGCCAGGATCAATTTATAGTGTTGTGTGATAGCTATAGCCCGGTCCAGAGGATTAAACAGGTCTTTTCCTCCACATTATTTCTCTTACAACTCAACCAAATCCTATGTTGTGGGTACTCAAAAGGATCGTCTCACTGAGACGATTCTTTTGAGTACCCACACCATAGGGTTTAAATGTCAAATAAGTAGTTTATAACATGAAATATGCCCCTTATCTAGAGCTCTGCCGGTGTATAAAGAGTCCCATATCCTGAACGGGGGAGTAACGGTAAGGTATGACAATTCTCTGAGTTTTCTGAGACTACCACCAAGCGTGTATTTATATATCGGAATGTCAAAGTGTATACCCAATTATTTGATTTGATTGATCATAATTTCATCTGCGCTGACATCCATTGAACACCAGACAAATTATTGTCCTCACGTAAAGTAAATATGTGTAAAATACTATTTATCGCTTTATTTCTGCGATGTGTAATATTGGCGACGTTTGAAAGTTTTTTGAATAAGCTACGTCTTAACCTCCTCTTTCTAGACGGTTTTGAAATTGTCTATGCAAAATATTGGAAATCTAAATGTAAGTGTAATTATTGATAATATTTGAAAACATTGTGGAAAAAGGGGGAAATTATTCATTATGATCCCCAGTCGCGGCACTACGGTCATTGTGGAGTGCCAATGGGCAAGGCACATTTTCTAGCCCAGTACTAGTTTGTTTACCCTAGTACTGGTGTGTTGACCCAGGTATCATGAATAAGTGAACTGTCGCCGTGATATAACTGAAATAATGTTGAAAACAGCGTAAAATCCCATTAAAACAAAAATAAATCTTGTGCAACAATATTTTCAATTGTCGTCTGCGGGTAGGGGTTAAATTGGCGTCAGTAAGTATCTATATGTGGGTAGGGGTTAAACTGACGTCAGTAAATATATATATGTGGGTAGGGTTAAATTGACGTCAGTAAGTATCTATATGTGGGTAGGGGTTAAACTGACGTCAGTAAGTATATGTATGTGGGTAGGGGTTAAATTGACGTCAGTAAGTATCTGTTTGTGGGTAGGGGTTAAATTGGCGTCAATAAGTATCTGAATGAGGGTAGGGGTTAAACTGACGTCAGTAAGTATATGTATGTGGGTAGGGGTTAAATTGACGTCAGTAAGTATATGTATGTGGGTAGGGGTTAAATTGACGTCAGTAAGTATATGTATGTGAGTAGAGGTTAAATTGACGTCAGTAGGTATCTGTATGTGGGTGAGGTTAAATTGACGTCAGTAAGTATCTATATGGGGGTAGGGGTTAAATTGACGTCAGTAAGTATCTGTATGTGGGTAGGGGTTAAATTGACGTCAGTAAGTATATGTATGTGGGTGGGGGTTAAATTGGCGTCAGTAAGTATATGTATGTGGGTGGGGGTTAAATTGACGTCAGTAAGTATCTGTATGTGGGTGGGGGTTAAATTGACGTCAGTAAGTATATGTATGTGGGTAGGGGTTAAATTGACGACAGTAAGTATATGTATGTGAGTAGAGGTTAAATTGACGTCAGTAGGTATCTGTATGTGGGTGAGGTTAAATTGACGTCAGTAAGTATCTATATGGGGGTAGGGGTTAAATTGACGTCAGTAAGTATCTGTATGTGGGTAGGGGTTAAATTGACGTCAGTAAGTATATGTATGTGGGTGGGGGTTAAATTGGCGTCAGTAAGTATATGTATGTGGGTGGGGGTTAAATTGACGTCAGTAAGTATATGTATGTGGGTGGGGGTTAAATTGACGTCAGTAAGTATATGTATGTGGGTGGGGGTTAAATTGACGTCAGTAAGTATATGTATGTGGGTGGGGGTTAAATTGACGTCAGTAAGTATATGTATGTGGGTGGGGGTTAAATTGACGTCAGTAAGTATATGTATGTGGGTAGGGGTTAAATTGACGTCAGTAAGTATCTGTATGTGGGTGGGGGTTAAATTGGCGTCAGTAAGTATCTGTATGTGGGTAGGGGTTAAATTGACGTCAGTAAGTATATGTATGTGGGTGGGGGTTAAATTGGCGTCAGTAAGTATCTGTATGTGGGTAGGGGTCAGTAAGTATCTATATGTGAGTAGAGGTTAAATTGACGTCAGTAGGTATCTGTATGTGGGTGAGGTTAAATTGACGTCAGTAAGTATCTATATGGGGGTAGGGGTTAAATTGACGTCAGTAAGTATCTGTATGTGGGTAGGGGTTAAATTGGCGTCAGTAAGTATATGTATGTGGGTGGGGGTTAAATTGACGTCAGTAAGTATATGTATGTGAGTAGAGGTTAAATTGACGTCAGTAAGTATCTATATGGGGGTAGGGGTTAAATTGACGTCAGTAAGTATATGTATGTGAGTAGAGGTTAAATTGACGTCAGTAGGTATCTGTATGTGGGTGAGGTTAAATTGACGTCAGTAAGTATCTATATGGGGGTAGGGGTTAAATTGACGTCAGTAAGTATCTGTATGTGGGTAGGGGTTAAATTGACGTCAGTAAGTATATGTATGTGGGTGGGGGTTAAATTGGCGTCAGTAAGTATATGTATGTGGATGGGGGTTAAATTGACGTCAGTAAGTATCTGTATGTGGGTGGGGGTTAAATTGACGTCAGTAAGTATATGTATGTGGGTAGGGGTTAAATTGACGACAGTAAGTATATGTATGTGAGTAGAGGTTAAATTGACGTCAGTAGGTATCTGTATGTGGGTGAGGTTAAATTGACGTCAGTAAGTATCTATATGGGGGTAGGGGTTAAATTGACGTCAGTAAGTATCTGTATGTGGGTAGGGGTTAAATTGACGTCAGTAAGTATATGTATGTGGGTGGGGGTTAAATTGGCGTCAGTAAGTATATGTATGTGGGTGGGGGTTAAATTGACGTCAGTAAGTATCTGTATGTGGGTGGGGGTTAAATTGACGTCAGTAAGTATATGTATGTGGGTGGGGGTTAAATTGACGTCAGTAAGTATATGTATGTGGGTGGGGGTTAAATTGACGTCAGTAAGTATATGTATGTGGGTGGGGGTTAAATTGACGTCAGTAAGTATATGTATGTGGGTAGGGGTTAAATTGACGTCAGTAAGTATCTGTATGTGGGTGGGGGTTAAATTGGCGTCAGTAAGTATCTGTATGTGGGTAGGGGTTAAATTGACGTCAGTAAGTATATGTATGTGGGTGGGGGTTAAATTGGCGTCAGTAAGTATCTGTATGTGGGTAGGGGTCAGTAAGTATCTATATGTGAGTAGAGGTTAAATTGACGTCAGTAGGTATCTGTATGTGGGTGAGGTTAAATTGACGTCAGTAAGTATCTATATGGGGGTAGGGGTTAAATTGACGTCAGTAAGTATCTGTATGTGGGTAGGGGTTAAATTGGCGTCAGTAAGTATATGTATGTGGGTGGGGGTTAAATTGACGTCAGTAAGTATATGTATGTGAGTAGAGGTTAAATTGACGTCAGTAAGTATCTATATGGGGGTAGGGGTTAAATTGACGTCAGTAAGTATCTGTATGTGGGTGGGGGTTAAATTGGCGTCAGTAAGTATCTGTATGTGGGTAGGGGATAAATTGACGTCAGTAAGTATATGTATGTGGGTGGGGGTTAAATTGACGTCAGTAAGTATCTGTATGTGGGTAGGGGTCAGTAAGTATCTATATGTGAGTAGAGGTTAAATTGACGTCAGTAGGTATCTGTATGTGGGTGAGGTTAAATTGACGTCAGTAAGTATCTATATGGGGGTAGGGGTTAAATTGACGTCAGTAAGTATCTGTATGAGGGTGGGGGTTAAATTGGCGTCAGTAAGTATCTGTATGTGGGTAGGGGTTAAATTGACGTCAGTAAGTATATGTATGTGGGTGGGGGTTAAATTGGCGTCAGTAAGTATCTGTATGTGGGTAGGGGTCAGTAAGTATGTATATGTGAGTAGAGGTTAAATTGACGTCAGTAGGTATCTGTATGTGGGTGAGGTTAAATTGACGTCAGTAAGTATCTATATGGGGGTAGGGGTTAAATTGACGTCAGTAAGTATCTGTATGTGGGTAGGGGTTAAATTGGCGTCAGTAAGTATATGTATGTGGGTGGGGGTTAAATTGACGTCAGTAAGTATATGTATGTGAGTAGAGGTTAAATTGACGTCAGTAGGTATCTGTATGTGGGTGAGGTTAAATTGACGTCAGTAAGTATCTATATGTGGGTAGGGGTTAAATTGACGTCAGTAAGTATCTGTATGTGGGTAGGGGTTAAATTGACGTCAGTAAGTATATGTATGTGGGTGGGGGTTAAATTGACGTCAGTAAGTATATGTATGTGAGTAGAGGTTAAATTGACGTCAGTAGGTATCTGTTTGTGGGTGAGGTTAAATTGACGTCAGTAAGTATCTATATGGGGGTAGGGGTTAAATTGACGTCAGTAAGTATCTGTATGTGGGTAGGGGTTAAATTGACGTCAGTAAGTATATATATGTGATTAGGGGTTAACTTGACGTCAGTAAGTATCTATATGTGGGTAGGGGTTAAATTGACGTCAGTAAGCATCTGTATGTGGGTAGGGGTTAAATTGGCGTCAGTAAGTATCTTTATGTAGGTAGGGGTTAAACTGACGTCAGTAAGTATCTATATGTGAGTAGAGGTTAAATTGACGTCAGTAGGTATCTGTATGTGGGTGAGGTTAAATTGACGTCAGTAAGTATCTATATGGGGGTAGGGGTTAAATTGACGTCAGTAAGTATCTATATGTGGGTAGGGGTTAAATTGACGTCAGTAAGCATCTGTATGTGGGTAGGGGTTAAATTGGCGTCAGTAAGTATCTTTATGTAGGTAGGGGTTAAACTGACGTCAGTAAGTATCTATATGTTGGTAGGGGTTAACTTGGCGTCATTAAGTATCTATATGTGGGTAGGGGTTAAATTGACGTCAGTAAGTATCTATATGTGAGTAGGGGTTAAATTGACGTCAGTAAGCATCTGTATGTGGGTAGGGGTTAAATTGGCGTCAGTAAGTATCTGTATGTGGGTAGGGGTTAAATTGGCGTCACTCGGAATTGTAATCAAGGGGAAGGATATACTGGGTGATTTAAAAAGTGTATTTTATTGGCGGTGTGTATATTTGGCGGAAGAGATGGATAGCGCCAACAGGAGGAATCCGCTCTGGCCGAGTGGCTAGTGTCGTGGATTTAAAACCGGGCGTTCCGGGTTCTATCCCAGCTAGCGACGGTCATGGTGGATTGTCCTTGGGTAGGGCAGCTTACCTAGCCTAGTAATGGTTTGTTTACGTAACTACGGATCACGAATGAGTGTTCTATCGGCGCGATAAAACTGAGATAATAAACAAACAAACATAATCCACCATAACCAAACCAAAATAAATCCCCGTAAGTATTGTTACTAGAACACAGATGGTGCTGCCACCTTGATCTGCGACAGACCGTGATTCAGTCACGTGTAGCTGTAGAACGCCGGTCCAGTGATACAGAGATCCCTGGTTCAAATCCTGAAAGAGAGCAGTCCATTATAAGGATCCCTTCATGTTTAGCTTGATTACACCGAGCTCTGATAGCTCATTCGGTAACGATGCGGGCTGTCAATCCAGGGGTTGTGAATTCGAACCAACATTCTTTCCGACGTTTTACAAAAGTCACTGTGGACAAGCGTCATTCGTCTTCCACCAATGGGCTTACAGTAGCTTGAAAAGAATGTGGTATGGAGTACTGGTGTGAGAAAGCCAGGAAACACATGAGTAGGTAAACTGGGGGCCGTGATATGACTGAAAATTTGCCCAAAACGACGTTAAACCCTAATCAATCAATCACTCAGGTTGATTACTCGTTGAGTATCTAGGACAGTGATCAACATATTTACAAGTAGTCAGAACTTGTTCTACAATCGGTGTATAACACATTTGAGTTGGTTGACTTATAGACTGATCGATTTAGCATCATGTAAAGATACATTGGTGTAAAACTTGAAGGGCTTTAATTATAGTGTTTGATGAGAGGATCCATTTGGGTCTATACTAATCGACTCTGCGTAATGTATCGACCCAGATCAGCCTGCGCAATCCGCGCAGGCTAATCCGGGCCGACACATTCCGTCTCAGGGGGATAGAGGTATAGAGTAATCATTCATGAAATAGAAAATCCACAGGAGGCGAAAAGCGTCGGCCCGGATTAGCCTACGCGGCATGCTTAGGCTGATCTGGAGACGATACTTCACGCCGAGTTCATTCGCAATGTTGGTTGTTTCGTGGGACGGCTCATATATAACACGAATGCTGAAAGTGAGGACTACTAATGTTTGTTAGCGTACATGTATACACAGGCTCGTATAGGTCTTCATTGATGATTGATCGAGACGGGTTTAACGCCATTTTCAACAGTTTGTCCGTCCTACCATGGCGGCGAGTTCACCTACTCGTGTGTGTCCTGGCTTTCCCACACCAGTACTCCACACAACAGACTTTCCAAGCAAAAGGCTGCTTTTTCCACATAATGTCATAAACTGTTAGCCCGCTTGTAAAAGATGAACGACGCTTGTCACAGTGACATTGTTCAAACATCGGAAAAATTGTTTGCCGTGCTGGGATTCGAACTCACAACCTCTGGGTTGACAACCCGCGTCGCTACCGACTGAGCTACAAGAAGGCCATGATGGCCCTGGATCTCTCCCTTGAATTATGCCAACCACATAGTCAATCACAATAACTCAGTTTGCGGTCAGATAAGCCATCATGGCCTTCTTGTTAATATTTAAAATAAGGAAATGAAGATACAGATGTGTCTTGTTGGATAAAAAACAAACAAGGTCACATGGCCAAATTGAAAGGAACTCTTGTTATCACTAGTTCAACAAGACCCATATTCGATTTTGGCCTAGATATCATCACAATTTCAACATGCGCATGTACAAGTACAATCTCTTCCTTCAATTTGACCGTGTGACCTAGTTTTTGACCTCAACTGATCCGGCTTTGAGAACTTGGCCAGTATTTAAGTGAGATAAATAGAGTGTTCACAAGGCAATTGTTGACGACGCACGACGGACGACGGACACAATGTGATCACAATAGCTCACCTTGAGCAATTCGTGAACTTATAAATAAAATGATGGCATCATTGTCTTGTCTTGTTTGAAATGTATTACATCATTAAAACATTTATTGTCATAAACAAAGGAGCAACACCATTGTAACTTATAATATAATACAAATGATATGGATTTATCCTGACACCAGCCAGTCAGTCGTAACGCCATTACTTCCTTTTTTTTAGTTTTTGGTATGACCCGGCCTGGGATCGAACCCGCGACCTTCCTCATTCGAGGCAGACGCTCTACCACTTCACCTTCTAGGCGGTCCGTGATAGACGAACGTCGATACCAATGGACCACATCCTCTTGCTTATATATTGACATTTATAGATATTTATATAATGTATGCAATTTGGCATCGCTGAAAGCGTCTTGTAAGTAACGACTATATGAAAGGTTTTGTTTAACTTCAGATAACTTGACTAAAAAACATATATCGTTTGGTTTATATTTAATCACAGGAAATTATTTTAGTTGGCATCGAAAAGCTGCTTCCACCCTTCAAAGACACCCACTTGTACCTCCATGAAATCGTCTGTCGACAGCGTAGATATACATTTTTTAACTAAGCTGGAACTAGCAAGTTAAAACAATCAAAGTACTGAAAGTACTAAATGCGGGGAATGTTGACTCTAGAGTGTTAACAAAATTTCCCTTTAAATTGACCTAGTGAACTTCTTTTTGACCCAACATGACCCATATTAGAACTTGACCTAGCTATCATAAAAAAAACCATTCTGATAAAGTGTCAACATGCTCAAGCTAAAAATGCAGTATCCAGAGTGTTAACAATATTTTCCCTAGTGACCTAGTTTTCCACCCGGCTTGACCCATATTCGAACTTGGCCTATATATCATATGTAAAAATGCGGCTTCTACAGTGTTAACAAGATATCCCTTCAATTTGACCTAGTGACCTACTTCTTGACCCATCATGGCCCATGTTCGAACTTGACCTACATATCATCAAGACAAACATTTTGATAAAGTTTCAACATGCTCAATTTGAAAATAAGGCATCTAGAGTGTTTGGCCTAGTGACCTAGTTTTTAACAGTGTTAACAAGATTTTCCTTCAATTTGGCCTAGTACCCTGGTTTCTGACGCAATGTGACCCATATATTCGAACTTGACCTAGAACTCATCAATACAAACATTCTGACAAAATTTCGGCCTCTAGAGTGTTAACAAGCTTTTCCTTTAATTTGACCTAGTGACCTACTTTTTGACCCGACATGACTCATGTTCGAACTTGACTTACATCATCAAGACAAACATTCTGATAAAGTTTCAACATGCTCAGGTTGAAAATGTGGCCTCTAGAGTGTTAACAAGATTTTCCTTCAATTTGACATGGCCCAGTTTCGAACTTGTCTAAGATTTGATGGAGCTGAATGTTCTGATAAACTTTCATGAAGATCCGATGCAAAATGTAGCATGTAGAGTGTTAACAAGGGAAAATGTTGACGATGCACGACAGCCGTATTTCCGTAGTTTTCATTGCAGGGATTATCTCAAAAGGTTTTTGAGCTACCCGCTTTCAAGCTACTCGTTTTCCATATATTTAAAAGAAACATTTAAGATCCTTATGTCGAACTTAAATTTCTAAATTATGTATACATTTTCATGGATTAAAACTTTACATTGTGTACGTTTACTTTATATAATGTGCATACTGTTTAGATTGTTGTGAAACGCATTTAACTGATCCCTGGACAATCAAGATAAATTGTCCATTTTGAAAAAAACAGAGGGCAGCACAAAATTTTTACAAATTTACACTTCCTGAAAGCTGGGCATGACAATATACGGAGGTATTTAGCTGAATCCCCCGCATACAAATCCATATATACATGAACTTCCATTGACATCACAAACAATTTACAACTATCTAGACATCTCTTCTCTGAACCCGAAATGGTGTTCAGTACAGAGCTACTGTAGTAAGGGATATTTGAAGTTTTTCATTGACGATAGTGTAATAAGACTTTTTAAATAGGTTCTGATTCTAAATATCGACGTGTGTCTGCATAATTCGTCAACTATTGCAGTTGACTCTGACGAGCCCCTTTGCTAAAAAACCCTGTTTATCCCATCCTCAAAAATAGAATAAAACAAACCTGCAACAACTACAACACATTAATAATAAGGGTCCAATTCCACCAACTGTACTTAGCGCTAAATGATACTTAAATACTTAAAAGTATATTTAGTCAAATTTGTTTACCTAATAAAATTGCCAAAGTTGTTAGTCAGCAAGGTAACTATTTATGTCAACTTAGTCATTTACTTAAATACATTTAACCATTTTCATGTTTTATAAAATATCAGGGAAACACAAATGAGGAAATATGCGTTAAAGTATTTAAAAGTATTTCTTCGCGCTTAGTAAGGTTGGTGGAGTTGCACCCTGGACCATACGTTTCAAATAATTCGGACAATACATAGTTCGTCTATATCACCAAATAATTAGAATACAGCAAATTAAGATAACGAAAAAACACACGCTTTTAGCTGTGAATTCTTTTCTGAAACAGGCGTGCTGTTTAATCCCATGTAATCCGTTGTAATCCCACGTGGGCTTAATTGAATGTAATTTATATACACCATTGAATGTGTCGTGCATGCTTTATGTCGAGTCGTTTCGCTAAATAAAATATAAAACAGGAATAAACGGCTATTCAAGCATTACCATGTTCACTCTGTGAGGTCCTACAATGATTATTGTATGTGTTAAGTGATCATGTATATATATGATATCGATTCATTATACCCATTTCCTACTTGTAGACACATGTTAGACGATATGCAGCAGACGATTTTTGAGAACATTGTGACCAATGATGCTTTGTCTCTGTTTTATCATTATGCTTTAATTTATAGAATTGTCCATATTTTTTGTCTCGGTGTGTTCAAAGTTGTCTTAGGTTCGTTCTTTCCAATAATGATATTCAACACACACATATTAGTTGAAACTAATTTATTTTAAATCAATTGCGAAACAAGCTTTCAGCTTTTGAAAATCACGCTCAATGATTGTTTCCTGTAGACTTAACCAGAACCTGTACCGTTTGTATTAAAACTTCCCAAAGACGGAAACCCGCTCATCACGGGATACGAACCCGGGACCTTAGGTACGAGAGGTTGAGTCCGTTGGAGTGGATGCAGTCTTGTCGGAGGATTCATTGTTTAGTTTTGGCCGTTAAAACCTTTCTCTTGTGACGGAGATCCCGACACTAAATTTTTAGATTAAATTGTTAAAAATTTCAATGGTTTATTCTTTTGATTTGACGTTTAATTTAAGACATAAGAGTTCCTTCAGTTTAGGAATCAAACATGCCGAATCAGCAATTTCGCCGGAATAGTTGAGATTTAACAGAATACATTTTATGCAGCAGACGACTATTGACAATATAGTTTAAAAGGCGATATTTCTCTAAATAAGTCTCCATTCCATTGTTTACAATATTGTCAACTCTGTATCAACTCAGTATCAACTCTGTATCAACTCAGTATCAACTCTGTATCAACTCTGTATCAACTCTGTATCAACTCAGTATCAACTCAGTATCAACTCTGTATCAACTCTGTATGTAAATGTATATTTGTATGTGACTATAAGGGGCGTAGCTTGGCAATAATCAATGTGTAGGCCGTCTCGTGAGAAAGTCAACATTGTGGACTCTGCGTAAAGTATCGACCCTGATCAGCCTAAGTATGCCACACAGGCTTACCTGGATAGACACTTTTCGCCACCTGTGGATTTTTTGTTTCAAGAATCACTACTCTATATATCCCTCCTTAGACGGAATGTGTCGGCCGGATCAGTCTGCGCGGACAGCGCAGCTGATCTGGTCGATACATTACGCAGATGTGTATCACCACAGCTGCATTTTGGGGGAAATTTTTAGAAAAGATGTGTAGGCACGTGCGTACAGTGCCTAAAGGGAGCTACGCCCCTGACTATGAGAGTGTATGCGTAATGTTAATCAACATTTCTGTTATGTTATGTTCTGTATCGTAATCACATGTCGAGGCCTATCTACCTATCGAAGTATGACATATTTTTCTACGATGTTTTTTAAAAGTAGAAGACATGTATTAAAATGTCATATCAGGTAAAGGTTGATCTTATCTAAACATTTGTTCTACTATAGATATCGTCTATAAATGAGCTGTTCCACGATAAAACCAACATTGTGGACTCTGTAAAGTATCGACCCGGATCAGCTTAAGCATGCCGCGCATGCTAACCCGGACAGACACTTTGCGCCTACTGTGTATTTTCTGTATCAGGAATCATTGCTATGTATGTTTTTACCCCTAAATACGGAATGTTTCGGCTCGGATTAGCCTGCGCGGACTGCACAGCCTGATCTAGGTCGATGCATTACGCAGAGTCCGTAATGTTGGTTTTCTCGTGGAACGGCTCAAATATTTGTAAAAGAATATCCTACAATAACAATTATTCTAGAAATTCTGGTTTGAATGCATGCTGGATTAATGTCATTCAGGCGGACCGTTTTTAGTATTTTCAAACGGAAACAACGGACATTGCCGTCTGACAAAAGATTTATTAATGTTTTGTCCGCTTAGAAGGTTTTTTTTTTTTAAATTTTGTACTTACCTCATACTACTATGTCAATATTGAAAGACCTGTGTTAATAATGTAACAAGAGAAAGTTGATGCAACGCATCAATGTCGCCGGATATCCATAGTGCAGTTATGCATAACACTAACATTATAGTAGTTGAATAAACAGTTATCAACTGAGGGGCATATTGGAACATCAGGGGTGGGGTCAAGTGAAAATGTATCATAACTTGTATTGTTTTGTCAACGAAGTGAATGATAATTGAAGCCTTTCATTGTTTATGATCAATCTCCATTCCAAAGTAGGTTGACCATACACACAACCAACTAATTATTGATCATAAACAGTAATGGAAATGAGTAATCTTGCCAATCATTAGTCTTAGTATGTATACAGTGCTTTCATTAAGGAATAATTATAAGATTTGTGAATTCCACATACACTTTTCAAGATGTTTGTCAGAATATTTGAATTTTATTATTTTTCAATAAAACCACAAAACAGACAATTTAGGATTTGCATGCAATAGCACGTCATTTTACCTTTCCTCTTTTAAAGTCAACAGTGGACACCTTTGCAGCAATCTACTTTTAAAACAATGAGATAAGGGTTAAATCGCTGAAGACATGAGTTTTCTCTTTTTCTCAAAATGATATTAGCTTAGCATCCTAATTATATCATACTTTAACAAATGTTGAAATGTAGTCCAATATTTATAAATTAGACCACCTTCGAAATATAATATCAAATAAACAGTTAAATCTCATTGAAATTGTTGTATAATTTAAACTTAATTTCGAACATAAACTTAGCCCTACAACATGTTAATTTATTTTAATTCTTTCCTTCCCTTTTTATAATGAAAACAACAAACTACTCATGTTTTAAAATTATATTATGATGAGCGCCCTTGTGTCAATGATGCATAATAATATGCAGATCGGAAGCAATATGCCTTTAGGGAATTAAATGACACATTTAAAATTGTCAAGGACGAAATAATTTTGTACGAAAGACCCGATTCTTTCTTATTCGCAGAGGTGTCGTTCTTGAAACTCTCTTTATAGGCAGAGAGTGTTCGTTCAAAGTCATTTTTCCATTAAAACCAGTTTTATCTCGGTTTGTTCTTTTCTTCATTTGTTTCGAACCAAATAAACATCTTAAATCACCTATAATTTGCTATTTGTAAGTGAGTGTAAAGAGCGGCTCTCTGCAAAGGAGATTGATCTACGCAGTTGGTATTCGCGAGTCAGGCAGGTGCGCGTAAGTAAACAAATTAGACTGCGACGTAAAGGTTTGTAGTTATCGACTTTTTATTACATGTAGTGTAAAATAAAGTATACCAGTCTAGCTAATAGGGACTGTTTTGTCTTTGTAAATAAAACAAAAAAACATAAATGCGAGTCAAAATAAAGAAACTGAAAATACCTAAAACATCGGAATATTTATTTCATTTTAGATGTGTCATTACTTAGTGTTTTTAAACAAACACAATTGTAATATGTTCAAGACATCTAAATGTGTTTCTTTCTAATAATAGTCCCCCCTCCCATGTGATTTCCG
Organism: Serripes groenlandicus; assembly: GCA_031761405.1. NCBI lineage: Eukaryota > Metazoa > Mollusca > Bivalvia > Cardiida > Cardiidae > Serripes > Serripes groenlandicus. The sequence goes on along the minus strand of JASEVX010000004.1, from coordinate 127,318,688 downwards.
AAAACCTATTAAAAATAGAAGTCGCGGGCTTCTGCCCGGCGACTAATTAAATGTTGCAGATATGTCACTACATGAGGCGTCTATTTAAAGCTTATGTATTACCCAATTGTTCATATTTGGCTTGCCGAGTCCCGGTAGCTCAGCTCGGTCAACATTCTTTCCGACTTTTGACCAAAGTCACTGTGACAAGCGTCATTCGTCTTTCACCAGTGGGCTTTTTGTCTTCCACCAATGGGCTAAGTCTATGTGGAAAAGCAGCCAGTTGCTTGGGAAGATTGTTGTGTGGAGTACTGGTGTGAGAAAACCAGGAAACACATGAGTAGGTGAACTGGCCGCCGTGATATGACTGAGAAAATGTTAAAAACGGCGTTAAACCCCAATCAATCAATCAATCAATCAATCAATCAATCAATCACCAGTGGGCTTACAGTTTATGTGGAAAACCAGCCAGTTGCTTGGAAGGTATGTTGTGTGGATTACTGGTGTGAGAAAGTTAGAACACACATGAGTATGTGGATTAGCCGCCGTGATATGACTGAACAATTGTTATATTTGGCTGCCACTTTGTTCGCACTTGCAGTTCTATTCTCGACCAAGACACACTATGTTATCAAGTGTAGGTATCATGTATATGTAGTAGGCCGGTTCTCGTTTATGAATACAGAATGCCATACACAAGACTAAATTGTAATTTTGTGAAAATTCATCATTCAATGTATTCTTCTTATTTTGATCTGTTGAATGTTTTTATCTATCCCTGTAAACAAAGACAATAAGGGCGATGTCAAGATTAACAAATTATACTGCAATTATGCCACGTTTATATAATGTGAGCCGTTCCACTAGAAAACCAACAGTATGGACTCTGCGTAATGTATCGATCCAGATTAGCCTGCGCAGTCCGCGCAGACTTATCCGGGCCGATACATTCCGTCTAAGGGGGTAGATGTGTAGAGGAATGACTCCTGAAACAGAAAATCCTCAGGAGGCGGAAAATATCTGTCCGGGTTAGCCTGCGTGGACTGCGTAGGCTAATCTGGTTCGATTAGTGTTGTTTTCTCGTGAGACGGCTCACATTTATACAAGCAAACATGCAATAAAAATAAAAAATGGACACTACTTTTAGAAGTTTAATGAATCCATCTTTGACGTACTTTTGATGTTGCGCAGGTTGGTCCATATGGGGTTTCACTTGACGCAATTAACCCAAGGTTTTGGTTTTCGCAGAGCACCGCTCATATATACGTATAGCTGGACTCCTTCAAGTCAAGATCAAAACAATGTTAAGGGGATCTAAAGTTGTACAGACTTTACAAACCAAAAGTTTTCTGCATATCCGAAAACAAACAAAAACACAGATATCACATATATTAGTGTTCAGTAAGTAGTTAACCCTTTCCCTCATATATACACTTTCTGACGCCTTTCGCAGACAGCTTTTTGAAAACATAGTGACAAAAGAAGAAATTGCTCAAAACGAGTAATTTCTTCTTTTGCCACAAGATTTTCCACATTTAGTCATAGGTTATCAATTCAATTATAGAGATTTTCCATTATTTGACAACATATGTTCAAAGTCGTCTGCTGCAGAATTGTCGTATGAGGGAAAGGGTTAAGTAGCTTAGGAGTGAATTAGTACGAGTAAAACGTTTTAAAATTTCATAAAGTAGCATGATTAATATTTCATAGATCGGAACAAGTTCTCGTACGATATATTGGTTCACGTGGTACATGTTGTGAGTGATTTGTATTTAGTCGGTTGCTAATGCCACCTCACACAAATAGTAACGGACTTAATAATGTAGTCTTTATTCCGTCTACCTAGGGAGCAAGGGTACCCGGGTTAGATTCCATATCGGGACATAACATTGAGATGAGGAGTATGTGTATTGGAAACTATACAAGGTGACTTTTGTGAACATCATCATAGATCAAGATGATCGGAACTTACACTTGTCAGAAATGCCAACTTATACCTTTACTTGTGCATTGGCTCAAACAGACTTTAACCCTTTCCCACCTCCAGACGCATTTTGACACAATAGCAGCAGACGACTTTTGAAAACATTGTGGCTAATGATGAAATTGCTCATGCCACACTGTTTTCAACTTTTATCAATTAAGCTATCTTTTATGGATATTTTTCAGATTTTTGTCACTATGTTTTCAAAGTCGTCTGCCGCAAATTTGTTGTATGTGGGAAAGGGTTAAATATGAGAGCATTGGCTTCCAACTGTGACACACTGTTTTCGGGGGGAAATACGTCCCACGCATTGTGTTATAGATACACTAACCGGTATAACTGTCAGTCGCCAAGGGGGATCAGTGATGTAATTGAAGTATTGTTTGAAGCAACGTAAAAAGCCTTCATACAAACAAATAATCAAAGCACTGAAAGCACCGCTGGTATAGGGGCATATGTAATGTGAAAATATAAGGCATAGTTCATATAGACAAACATTGTTGAAACAATGTAACATCGACCTTTAAACAAACAAAACCAAATATGTTGTGAACAAAACAGATTGCCTGCCAATAACCAATACCTAATTTATCAAAGTTTGATCCTTTTCTTGTATAAACAAAATGCATCACGAAGGACAAAAGATTGACAAACAAGTATAATATTTCCAGTTTAGTGAACACTAAAGATCCACACTGTTTATTGGCATGATGCTGATAAATGACAGACAATCGACAGCATGCTATAGGTATGCTTCATGTGCATTGCACATCTGTAGGTCATAAGTTTCCTATACACCAAGTCTGAAATTGATACATTGAAACTGTATTGAAACAATTGCAGAAGAAAAAAAATATAAAAAGAGGAGTTTACAACTAAAAAACCAGATCAGATTTTTTTTGGAAATATTGTATCGGTCTCCTCATCCCTATGTATAAGTTTGACCACTTTTAAAGGAATCTGCCAAACAGAAACAACAGGTTGACCCATTAATGCAAACCGTAACGGATGGATGAGCAAAACGTTACCAGGGGCGTAGCTTGGCAATAATCAATGTGTAGGCCGTCTCATGAGAAAATCAACATTGTGGCCTCTGCGTAAAGTATCGACCCGGATCAGCCTAAGCATGCCACACAGTCGTACCCGGATATACACTTTTCGCCTCCTGTGGATTTTCTGTTTCAGGAATCACTACTCTATCTATCCTCCCTTAGACGAAATGTGTCGGCCGGATCAGTCTGCGCAGACAGCGCAGGCTGATCTGGTCGATACATTACGCAGATGTGTATCGCCGCAGCTGCATTTAAGGGCATTTTTAGAAAAAAAAGTGTAGGCACGTGCCTACAGTGCCTAAAGGGAGCTACGCCCCTGGTTACACAGACAGTACAAAGCTTGGGGAAGCACTCATTAACGAACAAGAGCATTTCACGGAATGTGTTGCATGCGAAAGTCATATAATAATTGAGAACATGAAAGGAAAAAACCAAACCCCCTCAAAAAACAGCATGCTTAAGTTATGTTCATTGTGCAATGCACATCTGTAGGTTTATTAAGTTACCTAAAAACCAAGTTTAAAATGGATACAATGGAAATTAATTGATACACTGGCTGAACTAAATAAGGAAAAACGGAAATGACTAAAATAAGCAGAGCAGAGTTATGAACCTAGTATTTGGCCGTTCTCCTGATCACAAGGTATAAGTGTGACCACTTTGAAATGAATCTGCCAAACAGAAACAACGTTTGACCAATAAATGCAAACCGTGACGGACGGACGAATGCACATTCAAACAGACAGCCGGTCGGACGCCGGATAATGCTTCCAAGCTTTACAGACAGACAGCACATACACTATTGATTACAGAAGACTGGATTCGATGCGTCAAAAACACGTTTGTGTTTAGGAAAAGGAAAACATGTTATGGTATTTGTGCTGTATTTGTTGTCACATTTAAAGCGATTTGCAGTTTAATGGAATCTCCGAAACGGGACCGTACAAGGTAAATTGACAAACACATATTTAGACTGCATCCTAGTTTATTTGTCAACAGATCTAGAACTAGGTTACATATTAATAGATGATGACTCTTCAATTTACGTAAATGCAAATACATTAACATTTAATCGCTAGAAGCGCCTCACATATAACATAAATCTTGACCTTGAAGTTACAACTCCTCTGTGTGCTGAAATTAATCTCTAATTTAAAGATTGACTTTTCCTAGTACAGTCGACATACTGGCAGACAGACAAACGGAATCTTGGAAAAATCTCTTTTCCAGCGACATGTGAGAACATTCAACACAAAGCCTATATTCCCCCGGTATCTGCGAGACCGTAAGTACCATTCTTTCATGGCACGTATAAACAGTAGGACGCTCTATCTTTGGACGACTACAGCAATAGTGCTTATGTAAGAACAAGTGTACATGGTATGATTTCTTAATAGTCTTCCTAACCCTTTACCACATGACTAAATCTACAGCAAACAGCAGTGAACATGGAAAGGCTAAAATAGTGAAAAAATCGTTGTGGAAAAAGACAAACTTGCTGATTATCATTTATCTGTTAAGGTTAGTCAAAATGTGTCTGAAACGGGTTGTCAAATGTTTTTGTTAGATTGTAGAAAAACAATTTGATAAATGTTTCAAAGCATTGTTTGAAAAAAAGGAGGAATTGCTCATTGTCTGCAATTGCTCCGTTTCCAAAAATATTTTCAATATTCGTACGTAACTAAGTAGCTATAACGGAAACGGTTCAACCCTTTCTCGCTTTTTGACGCATGTGCAGCAGACGGTATTTGAATACATCGTGACAAGAAGAGAAATGGCTTATCGTGACCCATTTTTTCTTTTTTCACATTCATCTGTTGCATGTTATTCAAAATCTGTCCGAAAAGGGGAAAGAGTAAAAGAATGTTTGTTGTAAAACTTTTTAATAAATTAATTATGAAAAGATTTAATGTGAAACGGGTTTGAAAGCATTGTATGAAAAGGAGGAATTGCTCATTGTCAGCAGTATTTCCATTTTCCACAATATTTTCAATATTCGATAGCTATAGTATCACGTAAAGACTTCAGCTATCATGTTATCGATGTAACCCGTTCCTGCTTACGGACGCTTTTTGCCGTATGTGCAGCAGACGACATTCGAAAACATCGTGACAAAAGCTGAAATTGCTTAACGTAGGCAATTTCTACTTTTGCCACAATGACTGTTGTAGAATTGTTGGGGTCATAGCCATCTCGACGGTTACTAACACGACTGACATTGAGGTCAATCATAGTTCAGAGTGTGTGGAACTCTTTTGACGTTGTGCAAGAAGGGTATACATGTATGTATATACACAATACATATATATGTACGTTATCTACACAATAATATAATATATATATATATATATGTACGTATGATCAATACCAGGTAAACATTCATGTGCAACCATATGTGTACGATTGTGTTCAGAAAGGTAGTGACTGTATGTAATGTACAGACAATATTCATATGTGTACGTATATGGACATGAAGGGTATATGTGTATTTGCAGATACTATTCACATGTGTACGTATATGTACGTAGATGGGTTACATGTACGGGCAGATAATGTTTATATGTGCTTGTATATCTATATAAATGGAAAACATGTATGGACAGATAAGATTGATATGTGTACGTTTATTTACAGAAAGGATGTGAATGCAGGTACAGTACTTGCATGCTTTCTTTTGTTCGTTTATGTACAGACAGGATTAATAGCTGTACCTATATTTTCAGAAAGGGAATTTGCACGTTTATTTTCAGAAAAGTTATTTATAACTATATTTTCAGAAAGGTATTTGTGCGTATATTTTCAGAAAGGGTATTTAAACGTATATTTCCGGTAATGGTATTTGTATGTTTTTTTCTTCAGAAAAAGCATTTGGACGTATGTTTTCAGAAAGGGTATTTATAACTATATTTTCAGATACGTTTGTACGTTTGTATTCAGAAAGAATATTTGTACGTACATTTTCAGAAAGGGTATGTGTATGTTTATTTTCAGAAAGGGTATGTGTCCGAGTATATTTAGAAAGGTTATTTGTACGTACAATTTCAGAAAGGGGATGCGAACGTAAATTTTCAGAAAGGGAATTTGTAACTATAATAATAATATTATTTTTAGAAAGTGTATATGTACGTATATTTCCAGAAAGGGTATTTGTACGTATATTTTCAGAAACTGTATTTGTACGCATATTTTCAGAAAGGGTATGTGTACGTATATTTTCAGAAAGGGTATTTGTACGTATATTTTTAGAAAGTGTATACGTACGTATATTTTCAGAAAGTGTATTTTCACATATATTTTCAGAAAGTGTATTTGTACGTATATTTTCAGAAAGGGTATATGTACGTATATATACAGAAAGTGTATTTGTACGTATATTTTCAGAAAGTGTATATGTACGTATATTTTCAGAAAGTGTATTTGTAGGTATATTTTCAGAAAGGGTATGTGTACGTATATTTTCAGAAAGGGTATTTGTACGTATATTTTCAGAAAGTGTATATGTACGTATATTTTCAGAAAGTGTATTTGTACGTATATTTTCAGAAAGTGTATATGTACGTATATTTTCAGAAAGGGTATTTATACGTATATTTTTAGAAAGTGTATATGTACGTATATTTTCAGAAAGGGTATTTGTACGTATATTTTTAGAAAGTGTATATGTACGTATATTTTCAGAAAGTGTATTTGTACGTATATTTTCAGAAAGTGTATATGTACGTATATTTTCAGAAAGTGTATTTGTACGTATATATTCAGAAAGTGTATTTGTACGTATATTTTCAGAAAGGGTATTTGTACGTTTATATTTAGAAAGGGTATTTGTACGTTTATATTTAGAAAGGGTATTTGTACGTTTATATTTAGAAAGGGTTTTTATAACTATTTTTTCAGAAAGGTTATTTGTATATTTTCAGAAAGGGTATGTGTACGTATATTTTCAAGGATACACATATACGTACCGACAGGATTAATACACCAGTGTTGACGGGGATAATGATCTTTTTTATGTTCGTTGGTACGATATGGCAGCTCCCTCTGTCAACTCGAACTCGCGGGCAGCTGATACATGAACTGCACGTTACCGTATAATGTTAATAAGAAACGAACGTATTCCATTATATCTAATATAGACAGGGATTAATATTTCAGCATTGATGGGGGATAAAGGAAGCCTCTCTTCCTATAGTACGATATAGCAGTTCTCTCGCGGTGCATAGCATCGATTTATACTTTATAAATATTTCACGGAATCGACTGCAGAAAATCCAGAAGTCACCCAACCAGAATATTATTCGCTATGTCTCGGATAGTTCGTGGTATAGGAAGTTTCTACAGGACGTTTTGACGCAAAGTTCTATATGGATTAAACGAGATCAAAACTACTCCGTTATGTGTATTTCGTTATGTGATTATTCAGTTCTTTAATCGGAAACAATACTTCGATATGTGAAAGGATATTTGACTGGAACAGAATGTACGCGTTTCCTTTCATATCTGTCGAGGTTGTTATTGTAGCAGGATAGTATACGGTAATTCGATTTTAAGCCTTTTCATTTGAGTCGTCCCGCGAGAAAACCAACAGAGTGGACTCTGCGTAACGTATCGACACGGATCAGCTAAAACCTATCCGTATATACACTTTTCTCATCCTGTTTCAGGAATAATTAATTACTCTATACCTCTATCCCCTCGAGACGGAATGTGTCGGCCCAGATCATTCTGCGCGGACTGGGCATGCTGATCTGTGTCGATATATTACGCAGAGGCTATAACGTGGTTTTCTCGCGGGACGGCTCATTTTCTCTTTGTTGTGAGTCACGTCACTTAAAAACCGACCGTAACCACCTTCTTCACACGTAGACGCTTTTTGACGCTTCTGCAGCAAACTATGTTTTATAAATACATGGCGGCAAAAAAAGAAAATGCTTCATAAGGAGCAATTACTCATTTTGCCACAGTGTTTTCAACTAACTATATTCAAACAATTATACTTTTATTTTAAGAGGTTTTTCCTTATCTTTGCACATATGTTTTCAAAGTCATCTGCAGATTTGTTGTATGTTGAAAAGGGGTTAAAAGGTTTCAAATGAATGACAACTATGATTATATTGTATACAAAGGGCCAGATAAGTAGGTGTGTAAAGCTCTTTCCTCCTCTACATCTATCTCCATATCCAACCAAATCCTATGCTGTGGGTACTCAAAAGAATCGTCTCACTGTGACGATTATTTTGAGTACCCACAACATTAGGTTAGATGGACAAATAAGGATTTTCGAACATACAAAACGGCCCTTATCTTGAACTCTGTGTATAATTGTACATTTGGATTTATCGTTATACTCATTTCATTAACCCTTTCCCTCATATAGACGCTTTCTGACGCCTATTTGAAAACATAGTGACAAAAGAAGAAATTGCACAAAACGTGCAATTTCTCCATTTGCCACAATGTTTTCCACTTTTAGTCATAGGTTATCCATTCAATTATAGAGATTTTCTACATTTTTACAACATATTTTCAAAGTCGTGTGCTGCAGAATTGTAGTATGAGGGAAAGGGTTAAATGCTGCCTGGATAGTTTGTACGATTACAGGGAAGAAAGCTATATGACGCGGAGTATCGAATATCGACGGTCGGGGTTTCGTGCGACGTATTCTTATTTCTTAATCCGTTCCGAAATACAACAAATCTGCCACAGACGACTTTGCAATATCTGAACGATAATTTTGGAAATTCTCTAGAAGCGAAAATTGTAATCATTTGATAAGAGTTGAAAACATTGTGGCAAAATGAGAAATTTATTGTTTTGAGCAATTTCTCCTTTTGTCACGATGTTTTCAAAAGTCGTTTGCCAAAAACGTAAACATTTCTATAAATGATAATTAATTATTTTGTTTAAATCCTTTCCCACATAAAGTCGCGTTCTGCAGCAGACAACTTTTGAAAACATTGTGGCAAAAGGAGAAATTGCTCAAAACAATAAATTTCTCATTTTGCCACAATGTTTTCAACTCTATTCAATAATTGAATTGTCCGTTATAGAAATATTCCCTATTTTTATCCCGATGATTTCAAGGTTGTTTGCTGCCACTGTATTGTATGCGTAAAAGGGTAAAATAGAGTTGACAAGATTGTGTCAAATTTCTAAAATGATTTTTCTTCCGGCTTAATATTTGAAAGAGATCATAGCCAAGTTTAGGAATATCAAGATAAAGATGTTGAGTTGGTCAGCCGACACTATAGAGCCGTCAGTGGTCACGGATGCCCCCTGCTGACCTGTCTCTAACTGGTGACAACCGTCTCGATGGTGCAGTGATAGCGCGTCCACTCCGGGAGTGGGGTGACAACCATCTCGATGGTGTAGTGATAGCGCGTCCTCTCCGGGAGTGGGGATGACAGCCACCTCGATGGAGTAGTGATAGCGGATCCTCTCCGGGAGTGGGGGTGACAATCACCTTGATGGTGTAGTGATAGCGCGTCCTCTCCGGGAGTGGGGGTGACACTCACCTTGATGGTGTAGTGATAGCGCGTCCTCTAAGGTAGTGGGGATGACAACCGCCTCGATGGTGTTGTGATAGCGCGTCCTCTCCGGGAGTGGGGGTGACAATCACCTTAATGGTGTAGTGATATCGCGTCCTCTCCGGGAGTGGGGATGACAACCGCCTCGATGGTGTAGTGATAGCGCGTCCTCTCCGGGAGTGGGGATGACAACCACCTCGATGGTGCAGTAATAGCGCGTCCTCTCCGGGAGTGGGGGTTACAATCACCTTGATGGTGTAGTGATAGCGCGTCCTCTCCGGGAGTGGGGATGACAACCGTCTCGATGGTACAGTGACAGCACGTCCTCTCTGGGAGTGGGGATGACAACCATCTCGATGGTGTAGTGATAGCGCGTCCTCTCCGGGAGTGGGGATGACAACCACCTCGATGGTGCAGTGATAGCGCGTCCTCTCCGCGAGTGGGGATGACAACCGTCTCGATGGTGCAGTGACAGCACGTCCTCTCTGGGAGTGGGGGTGACACTCACCTTGATGGTGTAGTGATAGCGCGTCCTCTCCGGGAGTGGGGATGACAACCACCTCGATGGTGTAGTGATAGCGCGTCCACTCCGGGAGTGGGGATGACAACCGCCTCGATGGTGTAGTGATAGCGCGTCCTCTCCGGGAGTGGGGATGACAACCACCTCGATGGTGCAGCAATAGCGCGTCCTCTCCGAGAGTGGGGGTTACAATCACCTTAATGGTGTAGTGATAGCGCGTCCTCTCCGGTAGTGGGGGTGACACTCACCTCGATGGTACAGTGATAGCGCGTCCTCTCCGGGAGTGGGATGACAACCACCTCGATGGTACAGTGATAGCGCGTCCTCTCCGGGAGTGGGATGACAACCACCTCGATGGTACAGTGATAGCGCGTCCTCTCCGGGAGTGGGGGTGACACTCACCTCGATGGTACAGTGATAGCGCGTCCTCTCCGGGAGTGGGATGACAACCACCTCGATGGTACAGTGATAGCGCGTCCTCTCCGCGAGTGGGGATGACAACCGTCTCGATGGTACAGTGACAGCACGTCCTCTCTGGGAGTGGGGATGACAACCACCTCGATGGTACAGTGACAGCACGTCCTCTCCGGGAGTGGGGATGACAACCGTCTCGATGGTACAGTGACAGCACGTCCTCTCCTGGAGTGGGGATGAGCACGTCCTCTCCGAGAGTGGGGATGACAACCACCTCGATGGTACAGTGACAGCACGTCCTCTCCGGGAGTGGGGATGACAACCGTCTCGATGGTACAGTGACAGCACGTTCTCTCTGGGAGTGGGGATGACAACCACCTCGATGGTACAGTGACAGCACGTCCTCTCCGGGAGTGGGGATGACAAACACCTCGATGGTACAGTGACAGCACGTCCTCTCCGGGAGTGGGGATGACAACCACCTCGATGGTACAGTGACAGCACGTCCTCTCCGGGAGTGGGGATGACAGTCACCTCGATAGTACAGTGATAGCACGTCCTCTCCGGGAGTGGGGATGACAACCACCTCGATGGTGTAGTGATAGCGCGTCCTCTCCGGGAGTGGGGATGACAACCATCTCGATGGTGTAGTGATAGCGCGTCCTCTCTGGGAGTGGAGATGACAACCATCTAGATGGTGTAGTGACAGCACGTCCTCTCTGGGAGTGGGGATGACAACCATCTCGATGGTGTAGTGATAGCGCGTCCTCTCTGGGAGTGGGGATGACAACCATCTCGATGGTACAGTGACAGCACGTCCTCTCCGGGAGTGGGGATGACAACCGTCTCGATGGTACAGTGACAGCACGTCCTCTCTGGGAGTGGGGATGACAAACACCTCGATGGTGTAGTGACAGCACGTCCTCTCTGGGAGTGGGGATGACAACCACCTCGATGGTACAGTGACAGCACGTCCTCTCCTGGAGTGGGGATGACAACCGTCTCGATGGTACAGTGACAGCACGTCCTCTCCGGGAGTGGGGATGACAACCACCTCGATGGTACAGTGACAGCACGTCCTCTCTGGGAGTGGGGATGACAAACACCTCGATGGTGTAGTGATAGCGCGTCCTCTCTGGGAGTGGGGATGACAACCACCTCGATGGTACAGTGATAGCACGTCCTCTCTGGGAGTGGGGATGACAAACACCTCGATGGTGTAGTGATAGCGCGTCCTCTCCGGGAGTGGGGGTGACAAACACCTCGATGGTGTAGTGATAGCGCGTCCTCTCCGGGAGTGGGATGACAACCACCTCGGTGGTGTAGTGATATCGCGTCCTCTCCGGGAGTGGGGATGACAACCGTCTCGATGGTGCAGTGACAGCACGTCCTCTCCGGGAGTGGGGGTGACAACCATCTCGATGGTGTAGTGATAGCGCGTCCTCTCCGCGAGTGGGGATGATAACCGTTTCGATCGTGTAGTGATAGCGCGTCCTCTCCGGGAGTGGGGGTTACAACCACCTCGATGGTACAGTGACAGCACGTCCTCTCTGGGAGTGGGGATGACAACCACCTCGATGGTACAGTGACAGCACGTCCTCTCCGGGAGTGGGGATGACAAACACCTCGATGGTGCAGTGATAGCGCGTCCTCTCCGGGAGTGGGGATGACAACCACCTCGATGGTACAGTGACAGCACGTCCTCTCCGGGAGTGGGGATGACAGTCACCTCGATGGTACAGTGATAGCACGTCCTCTCCGGGAGTGGGGATGACAACCACCTCGATGGTGTAGTGATAGCGCGTCCTCTCCGGGAGTGGGGATGACAACCATCTCGATGGTGTAGTGATAGCGCGTCCTCTCTGGGAGTGGAGATGACAACCATCTCGATGGTGTAGTGACAGCACGTCCTCTCTGGGAGTGGGGATGACAACCATCTCGATGGTGTAGTGATAGCGCGTCCTCTCTTGGAGTGGGGATGACAACCACCTCGATGGTACAGTGACAGCACGTCCTCTCCGGGAGTGGGGATGACAACCGTCTCGATGGTACAGTGACAGCACGTCCTCTCTGGGAGTGGGGATGACAAACACCTCGATGGTGTAGTGACAGCACGTCCTCTCTGGGAGTGGGGATGACAACCACCTCGATGGTACAGTGACAGCACGTCCTCTCCTGGAGTGGGGATGACAACCGTCTCGATGGTACAGTGACAGCACGTCCTCTCCGGGAGTGGGGATGACAACCACCTCGATGGTACAGTGACAGCACGTCCTCTCTGGGAGTGGGGATGACAAACACCTCGATGGTGTAGTGATAGCGCGTCCTCTCTGGGAGTGGGGATGACAAACACCTCGATGGTACAGTGATAGCACGTCCTCTCTGGGAGTGGGGATGACAAACACCTCGATGGTGTAGTGATAGCGCGTCCTCTCCGGGAGTGGGGGTGACAAGCACCTCGATGGTGTAGTGATAGCGCGTCCTCTCCGGGAGTGGGATGACAACCACCTCGATGGTGTAGTGATATCGCGTCCTCTCCGGGAGTGGGGATGACAACCGTCTCGATGGTGCAGTGACAGCACGTCCTCTCCGGGAGTGGGGGTGACAACCATCTCGATGGTGTAGTGATAGCGCGTCCTCTCCGCGAGTGGGGATGATAACCGTCTCTATCGTGTAGTGATAGCGCGTCCTCTCCGGGAGTGGGGGTTACAACCACCTCGATGGTGTAGTGATAGCACGTTCTCTCCGGGAGTGGGGATGACAACCGCCTCGATGGTGTAGTGATAGCGCGTCCTCTCCGGGAGTGGGGGTGACAACCATCTCGTTGGTGCAGTGATAGCGCGTCGTCTCCGGGAGTGGGGATGACAACCACCTCGATTCGATGGTGTAGTGATAGCGCATCCTCTCCGGGAGTGGGGGTGACACTCACCTTAATGGTGTAGTGATAGCGCGTCCTCTCCGGGAGTGGGGGTGACACTCACCTTGATGGTGTAGTGATAGCGCGTCCTCTCCGGGAGTGGGGATGACAACCACCTCGATGGTGCCGTGATAGCGCGTCCTCTCCGGAAGTGGGGGATCGCGGGTTCGATCCCCAGCCGGGTCACAACTACGACTTAAGAAATAGTAGTGACGTCTGCCATCCTTGGCGCTCAGGGTTGCGGGGTGAGCATTACGACTGATTGGCTGGTGTCAGGATAAATGGACCGGTAGTAAAAGCTGTGGTATAACTAAAGCGGCGTAAAACACAACACAATCAATCAATCAATCAATCAATCAATCAATCAAACATGCAATCAATCAATCAATCATCAATCAATCAATCAATCAATCAATCAATCAATCAATCAATCAATCAATCAATCAATCAACCAACTAATCAATCAATATACCAATAAATCTACCACTTAACTGACTTACTGGTGACACAGGCTTCTCAAAACCGGTTCCAGAGTTAAACGACCATGTGTTATTTATGTAATCTAATTTTATTTTAGTTCCTGTATTTATGGATTTTCATACCAAATAAAAATATAACTTAACTTTAATCCATTTCTGGATAACGATGAGAGTTAACGCCTTTGTTGCATGCAACCTGTCGATCCAATTCAACCCTGTATCAATGTTTTCACTTATAATTGTCCTGTTTATACCAGTTTGTCCGTTATATGGTTTTAACGGAAAATTTCTTTCTGATTAACGGTTTTATCATGTTATCCCTGTCCTACTTAAGGTTTATCTGTAGCAGACGACTTTGAAAAAATACTGAGTCATCACGAGCAATTTCTCCCTTTGTCACACTACTTATGCCGACCCGCAAAACACGCCTGTAAGTTGAAAAAAGGCAAATAAAGTGAATATCAATATACGCTACATGTAATGAGAAGAAAAACTTGAATGTATCTCTGTAGACATTTATTTGAAATATGAAATGAAATCTATGGCCGATTTTGAATCAAGTACTAGTAGTATATAGTTCTCCAATCATGTATGATTTACAAAATTAGGGTTGATACATTAAAACTGCACCGAGGTACAAACAGATGCGTGTATTCATTTTTTTTCCATTTTTTTTCATCTTGACGTGGCTAAAGTTGGTGAAAAAAAATCTCAAAAGTTAAGTCAATGAATTAAGCGACCGAACGCTGAAATAAGGTTTGTTTTAAATTAGGTGATTTTGAGTGAACTTGTGAACTTTTATACGAATTTGTAAATTCGGTC